>OX465096.1:63537593-63640093 GCA_949987625.1 Chalcis sispes | reverse complement strand
ACTATGAGACATTTTCCATTAATACTTAAAGTTTTGTGTAAGCGTTTCACCTTTTTTATCTTCTATTTTTATTTTTGCTACCTTTCGTTAAAATTTGCGCGCGACGATGTGCTTAATCATTAATTAATGCTAATTACATTTCGATTTACTTATACGCGGTAAAGTAATTGAGGGAATACTTGATTGCGATAAATTTCATGATTACGCGCCTTCGATAATCGTATTTAAATATTTTGCATTTTTAAATAATCTGGACTATTCGCACGGAGATTCATTTAACGGGTTGGTCTTGTGTACGAGTATTATTAATTTATTACGTCATCGTGATTACTCTACCGATATCTGAGCAAATTACGATGATAATATTTTATGTGATTAATTGTCTTATTATTTTTAAGTTGACATAAAAAAAAAAAAATATATATATATATATGTATATATATATATATATATACTATAGTATAGTATATACATTAATGTAACGCGTGTAAAAAGTTTTATGAATATTAAGATTATTCACACACATGTATAAAACAATGTGTTATTAATTATAAATTACACGAATATGAGAATAATCCAAAAATTGAATTTTTTCAAAGTGAAAAATAAAATCACGGATATTAAACTGCTTTACGCGTAGATCAATAGAATTTATTAATAAAATATTTACCACAACAGTATTTATCCCAGAACAGTAAAGTTATTTTCAAGTAATAATTTATGGTCGAGTGAATAAGTTGATTAGTTTTTATTATTCAACACAGATACGCGTTTATAGATCGAAAAAATTTGGCTTAATGCTATGCGTTGATGTAACGCATTCGTTTATTTATTAATAGAATTTTATAAAAATTTGAAATCTCTTATATCGCAATAATTATACTTTACGCAACTTTGTTGATATTCAAAATTTTTAATATTCGATATATATTTATATAAAGAAAAATGCTTTATTTTGCAAATTATACTTTTGATGAAATTATTAATTTTGAAACATCGATTAATTTTCGTATAATTTTTTTTATCGTAGCTATGTTTTGTACATTTTTAAAAATATTTATCAAACTAAATTTATAAAAGAAAAAAAAAAATAAATAAATAAAATTTCTTGATCAAAAACTAGAATAATATCGCACGTCACATAAATCAAAAAACGCTATTCCACATAAGGAGACAAAACCTTCGAAGAGAAACAAACGAAAAAAAAAAAAAAAAACAGACACGAGCGCATGAAATCATTCAAACGCCAACGGTGCGAGAGACACATCTCGCGAAAAAAAGAAAAAAAGACAAGTTTGGTTTCACCCTTGCCCGCCACGACTTGTCCCATATATATATATATATATATATATATATATTCACGTGTACAAGGTAACACGACGCCTTTGGAAAAAATTCGTTACACGCGCCGCCTCACGAAGGAAAAATCGGCCGTATATATCGTATACATAAACGTGATATCGCACGTTCACAGCAGGGGTTCGGAAAAACCCTATAAATAAAGACGGTGAGACCAGGTGCATTGTAACCCTGACCGGCTGCACCGAGTTCGTCGACCTTTTACAATACCGGGCACGACGCGTTTTCTCTATTATAAGTGTGTAATACGCGCGTTAAATTTTCTTCGTCGTATTATGTTTTTCTCTCTCTCTCTCTCTCTTTCTCTTTCTCTTTCGTCTATCTCTCTTAGTTGTTGCATTCGTTATGGAGCGATTTGTATGAATATTTATATTAACGGTGCTGGTAATGACTCTATCGCGGTGGCTTTTTAAATTTCATTCCCTTTTTTTTATATTATATGCGCTTTGTAAGTTTCTCGCTTTCAAGCATGACGAGTTATACTTATAATTTAAATAAATTTTTGAACGTTGTAAAATAATAATGGAGAAAAAGAGCCGTGAGAAAATTAATATTTTATGCAAAATATAAAAAGAAATTGAAAATTTTTTTTTTTGTTTTTTAAAAATTAATCCGTTTTAGTTTAACAAAATATTGAAAATGATTTATTATTTTGTAAATAAGTAATGTAATAAGTTTTTGTTTATGACTTTAGAGTTTTTCTTTTTTTTTAACAAAATTATCAATTGTTGTTTTACAATTCGACATTCAAATAACGGCAATAAAATAGCCCAAATTCCAGTTCAAGAATTCAAAAAAAAATAACGAAAATTTAAAATACAAATCTATCTATTAAAATCGATTAAGGGGTTAACAATGCAACATCGCACATTTCAAACAATCGTAAAATCTACAAAACTCGATGGATTATAAAGCATCCGTACGCAACTTAGATATGAGAGACGAACGAACGTGTGAAACTGCACGCATACATAAATTTATCTCGACAAAAATCTCCCATTAGAATTTCAGTTCATGTATACGCGCTTACACCCATGAAGCCTCTCTCGCATAAATCTCTCATTACACATAAACCACGTGTCCAAATTTTGAACGTACCAAGGCTCGAACTTTTCCCTCCTTTCCCTTCTTTCCATCGAACACTTTTCCAAGGGAGATAGAAAAGAGAGAGAGAGAGAGAGAGAGAGAGAGAGAGAGAGAGAGAGAGAAGGTTGAAAATTTGTCCCCTCATCTCTCTCTCCCCTCACTTCATCATTCTACATACAGCACCGAAAATCGATCGCAATACCATAAGCGAAGCGCGTTATTAACATCGCTAACGGCGCGCGATCGATCGGTCGGGGTGAATATTTTAACCGAGCGTACCAACAGCTTACGCGCACTCTCGTATGTACATTATGCGATTTTGTGTGAGAGCAAAGCAACGACGACGACGACGACGACGACGACGACGTCGACGACGATGATGTGGTTTCCGCGTTTACGTGAAATGATAGCTTGTTTCATTCTCTGCTTCGTTATCTTCTTATAACATATCCGAGTACTCGATAATACCGTCTTCTTGTCTATTTTTCTTTTTTATTTATACGTTGCGATAAGCTTTTTAATTAATGAGAAGATTTTTTTCGACGATAATTTTTATACTTTTTGACAACAAAAAAAAATTGCTTCGTATAGCAAATTTTATTGAGCTCGTAAATCGGTACAAACAAATGAGCATTGCTTAGAATTACGAAAAACTTTTTTTTTTTTCTATGTCAAATATACTTGTTAAAATTATGAAACTTTTCGAATGCTTTTGAACTAATGAAATATTTAAAAAAAAGTTTCTCTTCTTTTTTAACATTTTATTTTTGTTTCTTTTATTATAAATATCTTAATAATCTGTCAAAGTAACTTTTAAGTCTAATCTAAAGCAAAAAAAAAAAAAAAAAAAAAAAAACACTACCTTTACATTACAAAAAGCAAACAATACAAAAAAAAAAAAAAATCCATTATCCAATAATTATATTCACGAATCGGCGATAAATTAGTCTACGCCGATATTTATCACGTTGATAAAAGGAAAAAAAAAAAAAAGAGCGAGAGAGAGAGAGAGAGAGAAAAAAATCAACGAAACTCATCCGCGCTGATAAATCAAGACCCGAGTCGCGTACCTCCTTTCTAAGCTTACACGGCCGCGAAAATGATTTTCCTTTCGTAACGAAAGAGAAGAGAAGCCGAGTCTTCCCTAACTTCTCTTTCCACTCCCCCCCCCCCCCCCCTCCTGTAAATTAATTACCCTAAGCCGTGTATACTTAGTCGCTCTATTCTCTCTCTCTCTCTGTCTCTCTCTTTCTCTCTCTTTCTTATTTCATTCGAAGCGTACGGAAAATTGGCAATAAATAATGGAATTATGTAAGAGCTGCACCAGGGGATGTCTCCTATACAGACATACATATATGTATACGTATATTTATGAGTAGAAGATCGCCGTATCGCTTGCGTCTTCTCTTTTATCGCGCATTGTTGTACACACTTCGCTACCGTCTTACCGCCTCGCTTTGTTTCCATCGGCCGCGTATCCGTATCCGGCTTTCTTTATCAATTGTCAGCCTGGGCTAAGCGCAAACAAGACGATTTAAGCGGGAATAAATTATTATCGATCGATTAAGGATTTTATCGACGGACGGGGATATTGTTTACGTAAATTTTCGTTTCGATTGTTAATTTAGCCTTTCGTAAAAATTTCATTTTGGTTGAGACAATTGTTCGAATAATTAATTGTAAATTTAATTTAAGAACGTGAATTATTTCAAAGGATTTGTCGAATGAGCTCGTTTGTATTTATAGATTGTTCATGTCCTTATAATTAATTGAAACGATTAAACAATAACAACAATAAAAAAACTTCTTTACAACAAATGAAACAATATCATCTTTAAAATTTCACGATAATATAATTTATTTTAATAATATATTTTTTTGTTCGTCGCTAGTAACAATACTGTATTGTAAAAAATCCAAACATATATTTTGAGCTGAATTTTCACAATAATTCTTAAATATGAACATATTTTCTTACAAATTATAACAAATACCATCGTATTTAATTCCAATCGTTATCATCTGAAAACAGAACAAACGGTTCTAAGATAATAAAAGATAACAAAAGGTTCTAAGATACTAGACTTTAACAAAAGAAGCAAAAAAATAAAAAAAAAAAAAACCTTTAGCGTCACGTGAAAAAGCTTTTCTATCAAATTCCCTCGCCAAGCGAGAAGAATTCATCGAACCAAAATTCTATGAGAAACATTTTCGCCGCATCATCATCGAACTGAATAATAACGCAAAAGGAAAAAAAGGAAAAATTGTGAAAAATCATTAGATCGATTTTCGCGATAAAATCGTTCATCCCACGTACGAAGGGAAACAATCGTGTATACACCCTTTTTCTTTAATCTCGTTAAGGCCCTCGGATCGTACTACTAATCCCGAAATGTCATCGCGCATACCACCAACGAAATATATAATCGTTCGTTCTCCCGCGAGGATTTATTATACTTCGATTTCCCGATGGTTTTTCCTTTCTATATACGACGAACGATGAGGTTAGAAAGAACGTTGAGTTCGCCGGTGTTGTTGTATACATATACGCGGTCACGCGACGCTTTGTGTGTGTGTGTGTGTGTGTGTGTGTGTGTGTATGCATGTGAGTGCGAGAGAGCGAAAGAGATACGTCGAAGAAACGCTGACGAGTGGCGGCGATGAGATAAGGTGTAATGCGCGATCGAGCGAGACGAGTTTCGACGATGAAAGATTTTCAACGATTTTGATAATAAAAGTTCTTATTGATTACAGTCGAATGATCGGCGTGAATTTTTTTTTTTTTTTTTTTTTTTTTTTAAATTATAAGGACGTTAAAAGAATCTACAATTTCTTTGTCCGTATAATTTCTTTGCATATTGTTGCATTGATAGAAAAGTTATCGACTTGCAGTCATTTTTCTCGACAAAAATCTATCGACGATAATAAAGAAATATAACTTTTTCGCGTCGATTCAATGAAACACAAATCGAGTATTCGATATCAAAGAACAATTCCAATCGCTAAGTATCCCTAAGTATAAACTTATAATGCAAACCTTCGCAAATATTGAATACCAAATGACAGGCACACGCATACGCACAGACTCAGACACAACCGCGAAAGAAAAACTTTTTTTTCCACCTCGTCGTGCTTTCTTATTCAATAGCCTTAAAAGAGCGCTTAAAACGTTTTTGCTGTAACGAGAGCAAAGAGAGCAAAAAAAAATGAAGCACAACGGTGAGAAACAACAAAAAATAAAAGAGAGAGTAAAAAAAAAAAAAAAAAAAAAAAAAAAAAAAAACAATACGTAAAAGTTCTTCTCTCACGCGTCGGTGAGTTTCCAAACTTTCCGTAAGTAATCGCCTTTGCCGCTTATGTTTATATATATATATATATATATATATGTGTGTGTGTGTGTGTGTATATTTGAGTGCATTACGAGGAGAGAGTAGGAAATTTCGAAAGGTCTCGGTGGTATATCGATGATGTTTAAGACGTAGCGCCAAGAGATACTTTAATCAGCGTAAAGAGACTTACGGTGTTACCGAGAAAGAAAAATATGCCTTCGGTATGAGGAAGACAATAACCGAAGTTTAGGGATCGTAATTTGATTGTGTATTATACTTGGAGATGAGGCATTGTTTTTTTTTTTTTTTTTTTTTTTTCTTTATTAAGCTAATAAGAGGATCATTGTTTAGATATTTTTTTTTTTTTTTTGTTTTTGTTTTTTGTATTCTATTCACGCTTGATGAAGTCGAACGCGCGAAGAATAAATTTAGTTCAAACAATGAACGTACCGCGTGTACGCGTCGAGTTATTGTTTGTTTCGCGTAGAAAATATGCATTATTTATGTAAATGTATATATATATATATACATATAAAACTTTGATGCGTGTATTTAATATCGCGGCTATTTAAATTGAACAAACTTACCGATGTGTTAAATTAAAAATTAAAAAAAATTACAAAGTATTCATAAATGTATAAGTATTATATTAGATATTATGAAAAAAAACTTTGAAAAAATTTTGAAGTTATACCTTCAATTTTTATGAAATAAGGTCAATTTCGTTCCGACATTAAAATTTTTCAATGTTACATAATTTGTATGATGGCTCGATTATTCATAAATTCAAAAGGGATTTAAACAATTTATTTTGAGATAGATCTGTATTTTAAGATTAATAATAATCTATCCAGATCTCGATTTTTTTTTTTACAAAATTCATTCGGATTATCTATGATTTTTCATTATAAAAAAAGATTATTTTCGATAAAATAAAAATTTTATAATTATTCATTTTATAAAAAATATGAATTCACGCAGTAGAAACTTTCGATGTTGATGATAAATTTAAAATCATTGAATAAATTTAATCTTTCAACTTTTGTCCTTTATACATATGCCATTAAAAAAATTTTCCAAAGAAATAAACGAAAAGAATCAATTCCAAATATCGAAACCGTCAAAAATGTCTTTTACTAATACATTTCCTCTTCATCTTTAGCGTTCTTATGTAACACGCATTTAACAAACGGATACATTCAGTGAGAAAGAGAAAGAGAAATAGAAAGAGAGAAAGAGAGAGAGAGAGAGTGAATCGACAATGCCTCCTGTCCGGCTGTCATTTACAAGCTCGCTTGGCAGGGCGACGATAAATTAACACCGAGAGAGAGAGAGAGAGAGAGAGAGAGACTGGCTACCATTTCTCTCTCTCTCTCTCTCTCTCTCTCAAACTCACTCATCCATTCGTTCGCAATCCAAAAGGGCCGATGTGTCTTCCGGGGAGGCACACATATCGATCGATCGTACTATGCGTTCGGTGTGCGTCGAAAATATGATTTTCACGGGATTGCGTTATTGATTTCTTTTTCTTTTTGCCTGCCGTTCCTTTTCGTGCCAGAGGGAGGGGGAGGGGAGGGGGAAAGAGAAAGAGAGGAAAGAGATTTTGTCGTTCGTAATGGAATTACGACGGGGCTTTTGTCGAGCTGAATGTTTCGTAACGAGCGCATGGCTTTCGGCTGAGATTTTGATGGTTAAGGATTGTTTATCTTGATGAGGGATCTTTTGAAATTTTATTTCTCGAAGTGTTTGCGAATAAGTTTATCAAAACTTTTGTAATGTGAACACGCTGAGGTTCTTTTAATTGATAAAAATTAATTATTAAAACTTTTGTATGGTATATTTTATAATCATATTCAATTATTTGGTCTTTATTATTTTATTGAAATAATTTATTTGAATATAATGAATAATTATCATTATTATTGTTAAAACTATTTTATTCACAAAACTTTTTTATAAAATGTAATGAATAATTAAAACAATGCAAGAATAAAATAATATACGTCAGTTTTTAAAGACACTATTATTGAGTTACCTTTTATTGTAGTAAAATAACTTTAAAATAAAATAAAACGCAAAATCATTAAGTTAAGAAAAATATTAATATTTATCATTATTAAAATTTTATTATTTGATAAATACTATTACTACATACTACATAAATACTATTGAATTTATTTGAAAAATTTCAATTTTTACTAACGCACTTTGCTCCTTATTTCATTTTTTTTTTTAAATTTCAAAATTATTAGCAATAATATAAAAAAATATCATTTGCTTTTTAATTAAAATAAATAGAGCAAAGAACAGATAAAATTTACACAGCGATAATTAAAAATCTTAAAAAAGGTTAAAAACAACACAAATAATAATTAAACGTATTCAGAAGTGCGTCAGACGGGATAATAAACGAAACCCCAAAAATCAACCGAGAACCGAGAAAGATGAGCTCAAAACATCGGGAATGAAAGGGAGAAAGAGAGAGAGAGAGAGAGAGAGAGAGACAGACAGACAGAGAGAGAGAGAGAGAGAGAGAGAGAGAGGAAGAGGAAAGAGACCGACGAACAATCGGAGGCAGCAATTGTACGGTTCTTCCGGAGTGCGTGTATATGTATATATATATATATAATATATAGTATATATATACGTATTCGTATAACGCTTCGCGTTAGCGAACATGCAACAGATGGAATCGAAAGAAGCGCTTGTACATGTGTACGTGAGTGTACAAGAGACAAGTTTGTATGAGAGAGAGAGAGAGAGAGAGAGAGAGAGAGAGAGAGAAAGAGAAGAATTTAACGCGCGCACGCTGCGTTATCGCTTATATTCCGATCGACGCCGTGGATGTTGCGATTTTGAAAGCGTTTCTTGATTAAATGTGTAAGTGCGTATACGCGCGCGCATGTGTGTGTGTGTGTGTGTGTGTATGGGGTTTTATGTGTGCGTGCGGGTGTATATTTATTTATGCAAGCCAATGATTATCTTTCTGAAATCTTTTCGATAGGTAAATTAAGT
Source organism: Chalcis sispes (assembly GCA_949987625.1). NCBI lineage: Eukaryota > Metazoa > Arthropoda > Insecta > Hymenoptera > Chalcididae > Chalcis > Chalcis sispes. Next base: position 63,631,304 of record OX465096.1, on the reverse strand, counting down.
GGTTTTAATTTAATTATTACATTAAATTAATAATAAATATTGTTGCATTAATGTTATAGCTTATTATTAGCTAGTAGATAAAGATTTTTTATCGAGCGTCTCATTACATATTACAGTAACCATCGTAAAAGTTCATATTTCTAATTCGATTTTCAGATTTTTCAATAAAAAATTTAACTTTTAAGTTAAATTGTAATACGCATTACTATTGAATCGCTTTCATAAAAATAAATTACCGCCAAGACTTTAGCATTAACGGAAATACTGATTTGAAAATTTATATTTTAAAGAAATAAATTTAACAACGTTTGCATTTATCGTATTGAAAAACTTTTGATCAAAAGAAATTAAAAATACACAATATATGAAAAGATAAACGTCGAATTTTCGTAACGCGTTTATTTCTACGAGTGAATGCAGCAATAATAGCGTAAAAAGTTTGCAAAGATTTTTATCGGAATAAAAACGCAAGGTAAAAAGTAAAAAATTTAAGTTTGTGTAAACGTCGAGAACGAAATGTTATGCAGTATTGAAATTACGATGAAAAACCCATAATTTTCTCTTTAAATAAACTGGCTTTGATCGGATAATGCATTATACTTAAAATACAGATTATTTTTATGGCGTTATACAGCACTTACGCTTTTTAAAAATATTTGAAGTTAAATCAATCTATAAAATCGTTGAATTATTTTTCGTGATGAATAAGGCTTGCAAAAATTTAAGTGTATGCTGTATTAAAATATTAAAAATATACATTATTAATAGCAAGAAAAAAAAAAAAAAAAATTTATTTAATTTTGTTCTTTATGCTGTCAATCATCTAAAATTTCACAAACGCGCAAACAATAATCGACCAAAATCTCGATAACTTTTAAAAAATTTTAATCGATAATCTAATAAAATTTTACAAAAAAATTTCGCAAATTCAATCGTTCATCTTTTCTCAATCCCATCTACAATCCTTTCCAATCGTTCAAAAATAGAAATCGATCTCTCGTACGTTGTATCTATCTCTCTTTCTCTCCTCCTCGTACACGCACATATATAGACATGAATATAAGGAAAGGTCGGAAAAGCGACGAAATAATAAAGAAAAAGAAAAGGGAAAACTCGCTCGACACGTGCTCGGCAAGAGAGCGAGATAGTTCTCTCTCTCTCTCTCTCTCTCTCTGTTACCCTTTCCTTTATTCTTTGTGTGCGGGTAACACAGTCGCCGCGTTGAATTATTGAGACGCGCACGCGGCTACTTTCGTACATATATATAAATATATATATATATATATACACACACACACGTACACTATGGGCAAATCGATGTCGCAGGCAGAAAGAGAAGCAAAAAACTCAGCGAACGGTGTATGTACATATACACACATCGCTAAGACGTGAACGATGCTCGGAAACGATTGTGTACTGGTTTTTCTTCTCCCCTACGTGTACATATATACCTGTGTGTGTGTGTGTGTGCGCGCGCGTATGAAGTACGTAGGTGGATAGATGCATTATGCAATTCTTTGTGCGCCCGAGAAAGAGAAAAGAAGATGGAGATGGGTGATTCCTTTATCGTTTACGCGAGTACATTGTGAATGGAAATTTATCGAGTTTAAAAAGCGGGAAGAGAATAAAAAGAAAATGAAAAAATTAAGAAAAACGATGGTTACCCGAATTTTAAGAAAAATTTATCACAATTTTATACGGTTATATCGCGTTTTACTTCGTTTTTTCTTTTTCTTTTTTTTTTTTTTTATTTTTTTTTATTTTTTGTTTGTTATCGTATAAATTAGTATTTGAGGACGAGAAACCATTTGGTGAAATGAAAAATTGATGATTTAAATAATTAATAAGGTATACGTACTAAAGTACATACGAAAATATTTAAAGATACTCAAATTAATCTTTATATTCCTTAAATATATACTGTATTAATTTGTTTAATAAAAGATATTTATATATCAAATGTTAATAAATTATATATTATAGATACCATATAAATATATAATAAAGTATATATTTTAAATAAAAAAAATTTGATAAAATATATCGATAAAAATTTTACTTAGTCAGCTTCCGTATTATTGTTTCATCGCAGTTGGATCATTTGTAACACTTACCTGAAACACAAAAAATAGTACTTCGTTTAAAAAATTATCATTCATTTTTTTCATATTAAAATTAAAAAAAAGAAAAAACAAAAAAAACTTTAATAATTATTATTAAATTTAATCAAAAAAATCTCAACGCAAATCTAATTCAACGACAGAATTAGTATCATAGCAGAATTCTTTTTTTCATTTCAATTTCAAGTCCGCCACTAACGGAAAAACAAAAAAAAAAAAAAAAAAAAAAAAAAGAAAAAAAAGAAACAAAATAAATTATTTTCCATCCCAGTTAAAACCAACCCCTACGTCCGTACGTGCGCTCGCCTAAAAATTTCCCGTAACAACAACAACGACAAGAACTGCAGCGCAGTTTTAGTTTTCCGTTTTTTTCTTTTCGCAAAAATAAAAGGAAAAAATAAGAAACAACGTTAACTCTCTCTCTCTCTCTCTCTCTCTCTCTCTCTCTCTCTCTTTCTCACTTTCCGCCCGCAACAACGACGTTGTTTTACACGGATGCTTCTCCGCATTGTAAGCGTGATAAAGTAAAAGAAAAAAAAAGGAAATAAAAGTACAAACGAAATAAAAAAAAAAAAAGAAACAGAAAACGCGAGTATAGCGCTACGAAAATTCGCACGTGCGCGGTACGATATACACGTTAGAATCTCGAGACGCGACGAGCGAGAGAATGTTTGTGGAAAAAAAAAACCATCGTACTCGTGTTTGCAACGACGAACTTGCCTTTTTTCTTTTTCTTTCTTTGTTTTTAAATTCGTATGTATACTTTTTTCTTGCCCCTTTTGTGGGTGTGCGTGTGTTTCTGTCTGTCTTGTTTTTATTTTTTTTTTTTTTTTTTTTTTGTTAGAAAAGGCGCACGTCGTTTGTTGACGGTAAACTAAGTTTTTCTTCCGTACAATATCTAATAAATTTTTAAAGATACAAAGCTTACCGTATAATTACATCACATGCGTTTCATCTACACGTATTTTTTTTTTCAGCAATTTGAATAAAAATTCATTATTCATTTATAAAAATTGCTCGATACCTTTGAAATAAGATAAAGGAGTAAATCTTATTAAGAATATTTAGCCTCATAAATATTTATAATAGAGATTTACATTATTGTAATATAGTACGTATTACAATATAAAAATTCGCATAATCAAAAAATGCAAAACTCGTGAGACTATTACTCACACATACACACACACACACACATACACACACACACACACACACACACACACACACAAAAAAATAAAAATAAAAAGAAAGCAAGGAGTCCTCTTTCGTTTTCAGATCTCTCGACTTCAATTTCAAGAACTTTTCGATTAGCCTTTAATTAACAAGACATCGATACTTACACAAAATATTATTCTTCGATAAAACTTCATTCCGATGAATATTCGATACACCGGGCTATAAATATTCATAACCATATCCTAAATGTACATACGCGTTGTTTTTTTCTTTCTTCTTCTTCTTTTTTTTTTCCTTTTTTTCTTTCCTCTTCTTCCTTAATTTACCTTCGTATCCTTTGGCAAACCGCTATCTCTTCGATTTGATTAAGAATTAAGCGTTTCAGATTTTACATTATGTATACATATTTAACGATCGTCGTATTGCTTATGCGCGGATGTATACAACGCGGCATTCGTATTACCGATTCAACGGCGATTCGTGCGCTCGAGAATTATTGGCGATTGACTCCATCGAGACGCGCGTACATTACCGAGCCCATTATTGAAAATTGAACGAGCTACATGTGTGCGAGTGTATGTCTCTCTCTCTCTCTCTCTTTCTCTCTCTTTCTTTCTTTCTGAATTCATATCGCGACGTCTATACTGAAAGACTTTGATATTTTTATTTATGCACGTAACGATTGAAATAAGTAACCGAATGTTACGATTCTGTTGTACTTTCGATGATAAATACTTTATTTAAAAAGAGGATGGTTATTTACAATTCGTTTGTAGTTTTAATAATTATGCATTGTATATGGATTTCAATGAAGAAATTTTTATTTTAATTTATGCATACAACACTTCACATTTATACTTTTTTTTCATCTTAAAACTTTGAACGATTATTTTTTAGCAAAATAACAATAAAAGTTTTCCTTTTACGCGTAAAGAAGAAATGAAAAATTATGAAGGGCAGTTTCTCCAAAATTACGCTTAAAGTCCCCAAATCCATAAACATAATAACTTTGCTCAATCCCGTATAAACCTGATTCCAACCCACGCGAAAAAAGAGAGAGAGAGAGAGAGAGAGAGAAAATATATTTAAGAACAGAGCACGTGCGCACACATACGCATGGATTATGGAAGTAAAAATTTTCCGTTCATTAACAAAAGGCCGAATAACCGTGTAACCAATATTTCCCTTGTTGCGTACACACACACACGCACACAGGATTGTTCACTCCGCGTGTAAACATCAAAGGCGCGCCGCACGTATGGTACGCGTAATATAGCCAAGCCTTCTCATATAAATATATTTACTATATATGCATGGATCGCACACACGTATGTAAAAACGTGGAATTAACGCCGAGATGGGAGGAATTGTATAGGCGTGCATGTATAGCGATGGAAGAGACGAGGTATATCGTAATGTACGCGATGCGTGCGTAGATCTGTATGCGTGTTTATGCTCAAGTTTATACTTTCTTTCCTTACTTTTCTCGACGATGATGCTTTAGGCTTCGATACGTGCGTACGTCTACGATGATTAGGTTGTTCGAATCTACCGTTTTTTTTTTTTTTTTTTTTTTTAACGGATATTTTTTCAACGCGAATGAATTTTTTTTCCTGTAATCTTATTGCTTATGAATTGTTATTTTGATGAAATAAAATTGATTGAATTCAATGTACGAAATATCATCAAAATTATGAATTTTAAAGAAACGAAAAATCAAAATTACAATTTTAAATCATTAAATTCGACGATGAATTTTTATTTTTAACGCCGCATTTATTAATTTGAGAATTCTAGTTTATACTTAATAACGACGCTACCATAAACATGAATATAATCATATGCAATCGTTTGTTCTCACTTACGATAAAATACGTAAAACCAAAGCTACTAGTTATTTACTCCCCGCGACGAATAATTTCAATATCGACTTATTCTCCTTAGCATAATAAACACAACTGCATAAGATAAATATAAAATCATGGTAGAAAAGATAAAAATAGAGATAAAAATATGGAAAAAAAATTGAAAAGTTGTTTAAAGCTGTGCAATAACGTGGATAAATTAAGATTGACTTTTCAATGAAAATTTGAAATTTTAAAAAAGAATTTATGAAACCATTAAATTAAATTAAATTAAATTAAATTAAATGTAATATAGTTACGCCTTTTATTTTTGTAAAACTATTGTTAATTTACCTTCGAATTCTGAAAAATTTTTAAATTATAAACTTTAAAGTAATTAGTTTTCTATTTCTAAAGAAAAATCCTTAGCGTACTGCCTGAAAAAAGCTTCAAACTGAAGATTTAAATTAAATATCAAAAAGCGTATCTTTAACATCGTCGCTAAAATAAGCAAACTATCGTTACTATAAAAAGGCAACGTTACAAGAAACATTACATACGCAACGCTACCAATGGCTCGTCATATGTTACACAAAAAAGAAAAAGAAGACGTAATTTATTACAGCCGTTTGCTATTATTGTCCAAAATCCCATGTGTGTGCGCGCGCGTGTGTGTGTGGGTGTGTGTGGGTGTGGGTGGGTGTGAGCAACGTCCATCAACCGATATTTTTTCATATTCCATCATCTTAACAACTTCACTTGTTACGTATCGCTCGCGTATACGAAAAAATTATCACACTTGGAAAGCTATAAATTTTACCCGGCTAAAATATATACTAAACCTCCTAACGAGATACCGAGCAAAGGAGCTTGCGGGATAAGAGGAAGCGCTCCGTGTGCGTGTAAGCTCGGTTTCGTGTATATATATATACGTGTACAGAGTTAGGCCCGACGTAATTAAATGGAAGCTGCTCGTTTGAAGTACATTAGTGCTCTCGTGTAAGTTCGAGTACTTGCGCGTGATGCAGGTATGGATTACCCGAACGAAGAGAGAAAGAGAGACTTGGCTCGTTTCGTTACTTGTATACGGATGGTATTAGAAACTCTTGGCGTACTTAATTCATATTAAGTATCCCGAAATTTTTTGCATGGATAATTTTAATGCGCGGATGTATCGCGAAGGTAATTGTTTTATATAAAACGAGTCACGTCGCTTTTAAGAAAAAGAGAGCAACTTTTGTTATATATGAATGTTAATTAAAATGTTTAATCGTGCAATCAAACTATTTTTTATAATTTTACACGGCGCAATTAAAACGACGCACGGAACGTTGTATTATCAATAAATAATTTACAATAATACGACGTATATCCAAACGATTTTCTCCATGTCTATTCTTACACGTACCGATCAACAAATTATATATATATATAAATTTTTTTTTTTTTCTATATAATGCACGTTTCATGTACTATTACGAGTATAGCGTACGGCACACGAGTGCAAGCAGTTACTTTTATCTCGATACACATAAGCTCCCTAAGGAGTTTCGCGATTCGAGTCTTTCGAATAGTAGATGGTTTCAAAATACGAAACGTAAAAAATACAATAAAGAGCTGGAGATGTTTATATAGGTTAGCTTATTTTTTTTTTTTTTTTTTTTTTTATCGCAGATAAGTATATATTTTCTTTATTAAAATTCATTAGAATTTCAATATTATCACTTAGATACTTTAATAAAGTCGATGTTTGTAGATATACTAAGCGTTCGAATAATGTTTATCGATCGTTAATACCTAAAAATTCCATTAAAATAAAATGCCGAATAGAATAATTAAAACAAATCTAATAACTTCGTATGGGACAATCGATGAAAAAACTATTAATTATATGTTTGCCTTTCCGTAACAACACAAATACGCATCCTATATTTCTTACTTAACGATAACGTCGTTCTCTTTTTTTCTATAGTATACCTGTCGAGTTAGAGCGGCCCTTGGGAGAAACTCGTCGGCGTGTTCGTCCATCTGTTTCTCTTTGCGTTCGAGTCCGGTCTACATTTCAATTACGACATATGCTTCGTCTACCCGTAGTTTTGTCTCTGTATTTATGCTGGTGTAAGTATACGCGCGCGCGAGCATCGTATTTTTCTTCGATAATTGTTTGCCGGTTAAATAATTTTTATTATTTTATTGTTATATGTTTGTCCATGTGTGCATTTCTTGCACGAAATGTTAATTCATGTCTCTTTTTTTTTTTTTTTTTATTTTTTTAATTATATACGCACTTATATTTACGTGAATAGGGTTTTGATCGTTTGGTTGCTAATCGATAGTTTCAAGTTCTTAATAATAATGGATAATGTAAGTTTATTGGATACACCTTTGAAAACTTTGTCGTTGTATATCGATTTAAAATCTTTTAAGTGGTGAAAATTTACAGTCTTATTAACTTCACCTCATCAATATAATTTTAATTCTAAATACTTTTCTTATATCAAATTTTTTTTATGCGATTTCAGCTTACTGACGTCATTGAAAGTTTAAAGAAAAAAAAAAAAAACTCAAGAATAAGAATTTTTAACAATATAAAAAGTTTTGTTTCATTTACAATCTTTTATCTAATAATATACGTTCTCTGTTATTAAATTAACATTAAATTGAATTTTTAATATCGTTGCATTAAAGTTATTGCTAAATTTAAAGAAAACAAAGCATATTTTAAGCTTCGATTTATATTTGAATAAAATGAAGTTTAACTTTTTTAAAAAAGTTGACAGGCAAAAGAAAATTAATATAATTGCTTTTGTTCCTTTAACTCAACAAAATAACTTTTATAAAACTATTTTATATTGCGTTTTGAAAATAACAAAAAAAAAAAAAACAAAAAAAACAAAAAAAAAACAAAAAAAAAACAAATAAGCATTTTTTTGAATGCTCAATTCGAAAAGAGAGAGAGTGATGGAGAACGAAGGAAATGAAAAGCTTTTTTATAAATTCCTATTGCATCTCAAGTATGATTATTCAAAGAAAAACTTACTATTAACGAGCAACGATATGTTTCACGCTATTTATAAAATTAATTAGCGCGTAATTTTTACGCGGGCTATTTTTTTTCCATTCGACACCTCACATGTAGCGCTTCTTACGTATCGCGTTATTAATCTTCCAAACGCAAATTACTTTAGAGTGTTGATGTGTATTAACGTTGTTTATGGGTTTTATGCCTACGCGAATGATCTTCCCATTTGGAACGACATGTTTTATCTTGGAAGTGCAGGATGTATGTAATTCTGTTTTTTTTTTTGTTTTTCTATTTGTATTTAATGAAGAAGCAAATTTTACTTTTTTTATTAAGAATTAGCTGCTCCACATAAAATAAAGCTCACTTGTTGACTTGGGAATAGTATTCGCTTGATATGCGCATTCATAGGCTGAAGGATAAACAGAACGAAAATGTAATGTTTACCACATTAAGAATTAAAAAAAAAAAAAAAAATTATACACAAATTTAACCACGTTACAATTTTGTATGGATATAATTTTTTAAAAATTTCATTTCTGCGAATGCCTTTGTGACTCACGTAATTTTATTTAATTTTTGTTATTATTAATTTACTAGGCTACCAAACGTCTTAGTAAATTATGTCAATTATTCGTATATAACGGTTGTATCTTTAAAATTTATTTAGCAAAAGTATTATTAAAACAATGTTAAAACAATTAAAACAATATTAATAGATTTAATTTTCCGAATAATTATTTTAACAGAATAAACAAATTTTTATACAACGTTTGTTATATTATTTTCGCAAAACCGTATCATCACAATCAATGACGAAGTATACACCCAACCTTTTTGTCCGCGAGTAAACCCCATAAAAAAAAAAAAAAAACAACAAAAAATTCCAATTCCATTCGAAAAGCTACCTTAAAAAAAAAAAAAAAAAAAAACTAAACCATCGGCGCTTTTACTCTTTTATCCTTTTGCAATATTTCATCATCGCTTTCTCCCCGTGTTCTACTTCGAACACATACGCTCTCTCGTCGCACTCTCGATGCTCTCGCATCGAATAATTAGGTTACGGGCCTAATGCCTCCGAAACCGAACGAAAATACAAAAAAAAAAAAAAGAAAAAAAAAAAAAAAAAAAGAAAAAAAAAAAAAAAAAAAAGAAAAAAAAGAAAAAAAAAATACCAGCGTAGGTGCATCCTTCGCTGTGCGCTCTCGGTTATCGAAATTCGCTTTCCACTTTCCTGTATCTTTCTCTCTTGTACATGTGTGTGTGTGTATGTGTGTGTGTATGCGTGTATGTGCGCGCGCTACACCTTTGTATGAGTATAACGTATCGATTCGTAAGAGGGAGGGTTGAAGTTATACGTGGAATATATTGCTTTGACGCGAGAGCAAAGAAATAAGGTTTTTTCTTATTACGGGCAAATGTGTGACACGATGGATTGTGTAACGCTGTCTCTTTTGAGTTTTACGTACGTGATTGACGAATTTTGAAAGGATATATATATATATTTTTTTTTAATTTATTTACTTTGTAATAAACGCGGTAAATAGGTCAATGGGTTGTTTAAGAAAAGATAAGAGTAAAATTAAAAAACATTGAATTTGAATTATTTCTCAATAAAAGCTGTGGTTTCTTTCAATGGTTTATCAATTGGATTCAACGTTTTACACCAAGACGTTTACTTTTTACATTGTAAATAGATATGAAAAGGCCAGCAATTTTATTAGCATTTTCATGAATAAAATTCTTACCTTTTGTTTATCGTAAAAGAAAACATTTAAGATGGAATGAAGCCATAATAAGCAAATTTGCAGAATTACTAAGATTTATTTCTATTTCTTATAATTTCACTAAATGCGTCTTTTAAAATACATTCACTTTTAAGAGGATCGATAGAAAATTTTTTTTTTTTTTTTTTTTCATCAAGAAGAATGAAATTATTTCTATCCATCGATTGATAAAAAATATCCCCCAATCGAATAGCTTATGTTACTTTCCAAAACCATCATATTGTTCAGTCCACAATTTTACGGGGACGGGCAAAAGAGAAAACCATTCTCATCGCTCAGTTACCCGATGGTCGAAAAAAATCGCCTCTGAAACTCTCGCGCAATATTACAAGATCAACGGTGCGGTAAAGAAGAAAAGATTATTTATAAACACGATTTTCCATCGTGTGTACCGTTCTTACCTAAGCGTAATATTTTTTTGTCCCTCGTTGGATAAACGTATATAAATTCGTGTATGTTCGTGCGCGGGTTATAGGACGGAGGGTAAGCGTTTGTTTGCGTAACCTCGTTAAAGCTCCCCGAGCATTTTCATCGTTTCGTAATTCGCGCGCGATTTTTCAAGCCGAGTGCCGCTTCGGTATCTTCTGCCTTCGACGTGTGTATAACGCGCTCTTATCGAATTTTTTACAAGGGATGCGTAAACCGGACTCTCGTATCTTTTTTTTTCTATTTTTCCTTTTTTTTTTTTTTGAACGGGAATATTGTGAGATGTGATTTTTTACTCTGCGAATGATTATTTAGTTTCGTTAATACGTATTGAATGACATGTCATGTTTCTTATGCGTTGAGAATTGAAGTAATTTTTCTTTATTTTCGTGTAATTCATAGATTCATTAAGTGACGGTTCATTTACTATTAATGCTTCAATACTTTCGTCTCAGTTAAGTCAATAAATAAATGAAAATTTGTATTCATAAGAATGATCTATATTAATAAAAGGAAAACCACATTATTTAATTATTTGACTCAATCCAACTATTCCGGGTAGAGACTTTCTTACATAAATAAATATATTCCAGGATACACGACTCATAACTAAGAGATACGACAGATTTTATCGAATCGTCGAAACTTCGAGGCTCAATAAATTATTCAAAGCCAAAGTGTAAGAGAAAGATAGTTTCGTCGTGAAAGGTTAACGCGTCAACGTTAGAACGTCGTTAACGCATCGGACGCAAGTTGCTTCCATCCTCGGATCGACGCATATTATATTTCATACATTTTCCGACCGTATCTCGACGCTTGTTCACGAAGATGTCTTATACTTATACAGGAAACAAGATTTCGCAGCTTCTCTACCCAAGGTGTTGGCCATATACAGGACGAAGGTATAAGTTTGACGAGGGTCGAGTAAGACGAATGTTCGGACGATACGTTTTACCGAGGTGATCGAATGGTGAGTTGTGCAAAGTGTACGATGTATGCTCGAAGAAAATAATACGCGTATTTTATTTCCTGGTCGAAGAAACCTCGCTTTTGGACTCGGTGTTTTCTCTCTCTCTCTCTCTCTATAAATATATATTTTTTTTTCTCAGGAGATGTAATCTTTGCGTGAATAGAAATAAAATGGCGAATAAGGATTTAATCGATCGAGGGAAAATTTAGTCGCAGGTAGATTAAGACATACAATGATATATATATATATTACTTTGTCCTTAATGTAAAATAAACGATAGGAAGGACAGTAAGTAATACGCGCATGTATAAACCCGAGGAAACTCGGCATCTCGACGACGAAGCGCGAAGAAGGAACGTTACACCGTTTGGCACTCGGTGTGCGCGCTTGGGTTAATAAGCCATATATAGCGTGCGTGTGAGATATATCTAAAGCATCTCTCTCTCTCTCTCTCTCTCTCTCTCTCTCTCTCTCTCTCAAGAGTTTCCCTAACGCTTGGACTTGCTGGGTTGCAAACGAACTTTGGTTCGTTACCTCCTTGAATATTCAAGAGGCGTGCGCGTGCTTCGGGCCATTTGACGAGGCTCAATATGTTTGGCTCTATGTAGATTCTCCGCGTAAATAAACGTGCCTCCCTCTCTCTCCCTCTCTCGTATCTTTCTCCAAGCGACGACGAATATCTCTATATACAGCCGTAGTATGTGTGCGAAGTTTAAGGGAATGAGTGGGTGAGTAAAGCGCGGCGAGTCGCCAGCGCGATTTTCGTTCGTACCGTGGATGATGTCCGAATTGTATGGATATCGATGATGATGAATCGATAATGGCTGAGTGCACGGGTTTGCACGCGCGAATTACTCGTACGTGTGTATTACGGTTTTGAACGAAGATCGCTTTAAATTTTGAAAATTTGAACGACGAAGGCTTGGATTTCGATTATTTTAATGGCAAATTTAACAATAGCTAAGTTATTATCAGATTTATCCGAATTGATTAATCGAGGGAAATTTTTTTTTTTACGCACACGAGTCGGTAAAATTTTTACCAATTCGTTGAATGTTTCGAATTATAGACGTTAATTAGATTATAATAATTAAATAACGTAATCCTAACTATACTCGGTATAATCAAACTGATTTGAAATACAATATCAATACTAATTTGTGTAATCTGAATCTAGTTACATTAGAGGTAGGTTAACGCTTGAATGCTGGTTACATATTTGGAAGACGTATTAATGAACCCATAATGGCATATTCGTTTGTACGAGAGATTTTACGAGTATTGTGTTAACGTTACGTCGGTTTTAGAACGTAATATTTTAATAATGTCAAATGTAAATGGAATTATTTACAATTTCTTTGTATAAGAAATTTAACGATATTTTTAAGAAAAGCTTAATTTAACTGATTAAGCATCGATTTACGTTACATAAAACGCGAAACATTTTTTTCATAATTGAAATGTAATTTCAACAAGACATGGAGAATCTACATAAGCTTAACGTACTTTCAAAATCTAATACAAGTTAAATTGAAACACGGAAACAGTAGTCTTAAAATAAATTACATTCGCGCAGCTGCAATAAACGCATAACATATCGTTAAATTGATTTTACAAATTACACATATGCAAGCTACGTGGACTTTACTTCAAGAATACATAAAAATTCTTAAGTATCGTCAAAAGGACTTCGTCATATACGAAGTTACACAAAAGAGGTTTAAAAGAGAAAGAAAGAGAGACGGAGCCTACGATGGACGATTTTATCCAATTACCAAGAGGTCGCAATCCCCAACGGACATTGGTTTCCGAGCCAACGATTCGTCAGTCAGGATCCTACGATTTAGTCCCTCTTTGCTAAAGAACTTCGGCAAAAGGTCTTTCTCTCTCTCTTCTTTTTTTACACGTATATATATATATATATAAAAGGGAGGATATCGACAGAGGGAAAAAGTGGAGCACACGGGGAGACTTTTCACATCGCGCTTGAAAAGGCTTGAATTAACGGACGGGGAGGGGAGAGAGCAGAGTCATATATACGGATACGTATCAAGCGAAAAAGGGCTTATCGCTTCGTAGCAGCAACAGGAAGTAACCATACTTTTTTCCTTCTCTTTCAACCTCCCCTCTTTTCCATTTCTTATTCTTTTTCTTTTTTTTTTTTTTTTTTTCTTCTTTTTTTAAGATTCCATCTTGAGAAGGGATAAAGTAGTAGAGACTCGGCGCTAGCGTTGGTCATTAAAGGACTACGACGAGACGAGAGGGGAAAGTTCACGCGCGGCTTTTATTTTCCTTTCATTCTTACGGGAAATAACGCTTCGGAGATGCAAGAATATAGGTCGTACGTGTGTCTATACACACTTAAGGGAATAAAGCTGCACGCGTTATGGGATTACGAATAAATGGACGATGAGTTATACAGCGCAATTCAGTGACAGTTATTATGTGTAGCGGATTCAATGGTGTCGTTATAGATGGCGCGGGTAATGTTCTACAGATGGATGAAAAGTCGTTTACCGAGTTTTTGCGAATTTTGTGCTTTGTCTCGCATTATTTCTAGATATATACACGATGATCATCAATTATGAAATTTCTTTATTTTTTTTTTTTTCTTTCTTTTTTTGATAAACGAGGTTTTCTTATATATTGCCGATTATTGAATACCATGTTAAGGATATTTGTTAGAACATCTTTCAAAAACAATACGCACACGCGTTTATTGTCACATTCTTGATAAATTAATAGTCTTTTACTCATTTTTATCGATATTAGCTTTATTTTTATTAATGAAATAAAAATGTTTCGATTGAACGATTAATTTTTGTCTCATTCAATTATTACAAGTGATGAAAAATGTTACGAAAGAGTCAGTGTTATTTTTCATAAATTGTTGTATATTTCGCTTCAATAGATTCTCATTAATAATTTAATAGTTTTATTATAACACAGAAGTATAAAAATCTCTATCCAAAAAGTAAATGTAACTTTTGAATAAAAACAATTATTACATATATTTAATGTAAAATTGCAATTACGATTATCTCATTTAAAATTATCGTTAAAAAATTTGTCCACCTTCACCTATCCGCAGTACCTCAACAAAATACACAAAAATCGATCGGTCTATAAAAAGCTAACGATATTAATTACGATGATAAAAAAGCGAAAGACAATGTTTAAAAAAAGAAGTTCCATTACGCAAGAGAGCCGTCCCAGGTGTGCTTCGCCCTTCTTCAAACTATACGCTAACGCGCGAACACACACACACGTACACGCTCGTCTCTCGTCTAATAAGGGAGCGACTAAGGTGCGGAACGAATTCCCTTTCACTCCCTCTCTTTCTCTCGTCATTATCAACGTAGTATATATATATATATATATATACACACGCGCACATATTTAGCTCCTTCGAGAAAAAGAAGAAAACAGTATACGGTCGAGATATTTTGGCCTTACACTCTCTCTCTCTCTCTCTCTCTCTTTCCCTCTCAAACTTATATACGTCGAGAAGAAAGAGGGAAACTACGCACATAAAGTCCCAAGTAATATTTCGCTCTCTTCTACGGCGTAAGAAAGAGAGAGAGAGAGGGTGATTATATTGATCAGGGCGATGGTAAGGTTAGGAGGGTAAAGCTGAGCATTATATTTCGCTACATGAATTCCCACTCCGCCGCGCGCGAGCACCGATAAGGGCCGACGTTCCCGTAATTTTCAAACTTTTGATGTTTATTGTATTTTATATCTCGACCTATATACATATACATACATACGCACACATCGTATTCTCTCTTCTCTCTCTCTCTCTCTCTCTCTCTCTCTCTTATTCGCGGTGGCACGTTAATCTTTCGAGTCCCTCGGTGGTAATCGAGATGTAAGTGTATATATCGTGTACATTAATCAAATTATTTATTGCTTTCTTCATTTCTTCTTTTTTTTTGCGTTTAATTTAGAACAAATTGTATAACGCTAGTGAATAACATACGCTTTATTGGGTAAACAATTGTGGAAAGTTTTTGTAAATGATAAAAATTTTCGAGTCAATTTGTATTTGTAAAGCTAGATTATTTATCTTCGAACCTTTTAATTCACGTATCATTTAAATTTGGCACTTTCGAACAAAAAAATTTATTCAAGATATTAATTAATTGTCGCTCACTGAATTACTTATGAAAATTAACGGATGAAAAATCAAACGTCTAATCGCAATAAACGTATATAATCAATTCACTCACAAACGCAAAATGTAATTCTCATCAAAATCTTAAAAAATATATCTAACCTACCAAGCGCTAAAAGGAAGCCATCCGGCCGTTAATTAACTAATGCGCTTGTCGCGTCGTCTTAAACATCTATATACGTATACATGCACATCAAGGTGGAGCGTTCAATCGCATGACACCCTTTACTCAAAACCTACCCTCGAGCGCGGTACGATATATATATAGACTTTCTCTCTCTCTCTCTCTCTTATCAAAAGCACAGCAAGAGATTCTACTTGACTGTATCTCGACCTGGCTTCGGGCTCTGCATATAGGTGTGTGTGTGTGTGTGTCTTCACGGTAGAATATCTTCCTAAGGGACTAACTTCTCTCGGACCTTCGATTCGTTCCTTCTTGTCGCGAAGGTTACACTATCTTTCCTTACGATGTGAGGATCGAAACGCCGCGAGTGTTTTCTTGTGTTTGAGAAAATTAATTTAAGGCGAAACTCCGAACTGTATATATATATATATATATATATATATATATATATATATACACACACTTCGTTGGTAAATATTTTAACAGAAGTTGACTTTGCTAGCTTCGCAAAAAGGTACATATATATACATATATATTTGTTTCGGTTCTAGTTTTGGATTTAAAGAGCGAGAAAGATATAGCAGCTTCGTAGAAGTTACGTTCTCGTTATCGTTATTATTTACCGTTTTAAAATGTATGGAAGGAATTTTATTTTGAAATTTAAATTAGTCATCTGAAATTTAACTTATACCCGTATATAGTTATGAATTTACAAAGTTCATCTTTGAATTTCAAATGAGTCGACCCCAAAATTACAGAAAATCTTATTTTTAAACAAATTGTATAACAGATATTCTATGTATAAATAATAGAGGTTAAATTGATCTCTTGAAGTATTATCCTTTTTTAATATAAATTGATACAATATTTTACAATATTTTTTTTTTATCGCATTTAATTAAATTTTTAGTAATCCATTTTATAAATTTTGATTTCGACCATTGTAACTATCAATTCAATTCAACGAAGCTCTTAATTAATCTAGCTCTAAATTGACAGAACAAAAAAAAAAAACAAAAAAAAAAAAAAAAAAAAGAAGGAAACAAAAAAAAAAGCATTAATAATAAATAAATAATTTCATCGTCACCCTTTTCGCCTCGCATCGTGCTCCCTTCTATTTTCGCGAGCGTACCGGTACGAACCGCGACAGGAGCAATGCGAGAGAACGACGCCTCGGGGTTGCTTAGTCGGTGTAGATACATACATATATAAACGTACATGCATTATATACATAGTTACGAGAGACAGAGAGGGAGAAAGAGAGACAGAGATTCTTAAGCCATAGGTACGTATATACAAGTCTTGCCCGGAGGGTCAGTCGCGCGCTGCTGGAGTAATTGGTTTCATTCCCGAGGAGACAGGCTTACTCCTTTCTCTCTCTCTCTCTCTCTTCCGCTTTCTCAGGAGTAACATAGTAAAGGATAGAGAAGACAGATAAAGAGAGAGAGAGAGAGAGAGAGAGAGAAGGAGAGAGAAAGCCGGCCTCGGGGCGGACGTGTAGCAGCGCTAAGTTGCCGCGCGTTTTGCGCGTATAATTATGCAGATGGAAGAAGCACCAGCGTTAGATGATAACCAGCCCATACTGGGTCTTATACGTAAGGCGCGTTTGACTTTGTCTCCGTTTTCGTTAGCCTGTACCAAACGCGTATCTCTCTCTCTGTCTCTCTTTCTCTTTTGCTTCGATGGCGTAATTATCGGAGAGATAAGATTAGAAGTAGAAGAGATCGGAGAGAAATGTCAAAGACGCTCCGAGCGATTATTATAGAGTTGGTTCTTTAAAAAAAAAAAAATGTTCAAATTTTTTCCGTACGGAGTTTATATGCGTTTTATATATTAATTGAAAATTCACGGTAAAATTTATGTGATCGATATAATCGCAACTCGTTATTTTCATCAAACAAATATTTAACATCTAGAACAACGCGAAGGCCGAACAAAATTTCATTAAGCATTAATTATAATAGAGAGTATTAATACAAGCAAAAACCAAAAATAAAAAAAAAAAAAAAAAAGAAGATTCTTCTCGCTATAACCATTCACCAATAATTAACACCGTTCAAAATTAACAATCCGCTAATAAAGCATCATCGACGACGTGAAAATTTAAAAACCCTTAGTAAAAATTCTTCCTTTCTACGCACTCATGTATCATACAATAATATACCCGTCTCTCGTCGCGTACATATAAGCGCTAATAATTCATGCGCTTGCGCGGGCGCGTACATACACACGTAAGCTATTTTTCGCTTTAATAAATACGTGCGCGCGCGCGCGACCGCATAGAGAAAGAGAAAGAGATAGGGAGTGAGAGGGAGTGAGAGAAAGAGAGAGAGAGAGAGAGAGAGAGACTCGTTGTACGCGTAATATGCATAGTATATAGTTCGTTACAGCTGGCCGGAAGCAACATACCGGACACACAGCTGAGAAAAACGTTAGCGAATTGTTGTTGCTGTTGTTGGTAGTGGTGGGTATGTATACGCCACGGTGATAACCGACAATTACAGTTACGTATGTATACGTGAGCTCTCGCGCTACAGAGATCGAAATAGCGTGACTAGAAATTTCCCTTCTCGATCTATCTCTCTCTCTCTCTCTCTGTCTCTCTCTCTCTCTCTGTCTCTCTCTCTCTTTTGTATTCGCTTGCTCGCTGCGTATACATTGCTATTACAGTGTTTAACTCGCGTTATTTTTCATACACGGCAGAGGTAAAGTGGAGGTTTTGAGCAACTCGCATACGCGCTCGCGTGCGGTGCGTCTTGAGGAGGGAAAAAGGCGCTTTATCGTTCGAGTGTGTATAGTTTGATGTACTTGTTTTATACGGTTTACCGCTTATTGCTATTTTACTTTCATTGTTTATTTCTTTTTTTTTTTTTTTTTTTTTATCTATAGTACATTTACATCGCCATGCCATTATAACTATTGAAAAAATTACCCGATGCATTACTTGTTTTTGAATTTTAATCAAGAATTAAAAACGATGTTAAATGCATGCAAATAAAGAAAAAAACTATTTAATCGACCAGTTTACAACTAAAATACAAAAATAAGTAACAAATTTTATTGAATATTTCAAAAACGATTTCGAAACAAAAATCCAAAGCAAGCCTTTTTTTCTTCAACGAAAAAAAAAAAAAAAACAGAAAAAATAAACATTGAACAAAACGCTTGCAAGTAGATTTCACGCGAATGCAAAAACGGAAAAATGAAGAAAAAAGAAGAAACAAAACAAAACGAACAATAAAGAAGCGCGCAGGCAATTTACAAGCTTTCACGCTAGAGCGTATTAAAGTTTCTCCTCGCGCACACGCGGCTATCGCTTTCCGATTTCTAAACCGCAGAAATGCGAGCCAAAAGCGCGCAGAAGCGCGTAAAATCAAAAGAGGGCGAAGAGAGGGAGTGAGAGAGAGAGAGAGAGAGAGAGAGAGAGAGAGAGAGATAGAGAATATCGCCGCGGTTGCGCCGCGAGAACGAAATAACACCGAACAAGCGCACGCGCCTCGGTGTGTTGAGATACGAAATAAAAGCCGCGAGGAAAATAATGGGAACAAAAAAAAAAAAAACAAAAAAAAAAAACGAAAGCAAGAGGCGCGATTGAAACGCGTGAAATAAGCGGAATTGCTTCAATGATTAAATAGTGATTTTGATTCTTGATTGAAGAATTTTTTAGTTTTTTTTTTTTTTTTTTTTGGAGTAATTTTAAGCGGATTTATGTTTTGCGAATATTTTTTTTGTTTGTGCAAAATTTTCGATATGTTTGTTTTGTTTTTTTTATCAATGCGTGAACGTTGACATAATTTTCTTTTTATATAAATGTATATATTTTATCTTTCTTTTATAATAATGAATGTTCAACCAACGTTAAAAATATATTTCGATAACTAATATTTAACAAAGTTTATCTTGAATTAAAATTCAAAATTACATATGTATTAAGAATTTTAATGTACAAGAAACTAAAAATTCAACCTTTTTTTAAGCTCGTAAAATAAATAATATGTTTACATTTGCGAAATTTTTAAAGATTTTTTTTTTGACAATATGAAGTATGTAACATAGGGAGCATATACACAAAAATCTCATTATGAATAAAATGTATGATTTTCGGTAACTTTTATAATAACGATAATAATTTTAATGCAAAAATCTCGCTTACGAATGTTACACATGATAAAAACATATTTTAATTCCACGTATGTGAAAAATATTTCAACGCTAATTAACAAACTTTTAATGTAGTTTCCGGAATTTTTTTTTTTTCCATTCACTTTCTTTTAATTCAATGGCCACAAGTAATTTCTAGTTGTATAAAGGAAGTTTTTCAATTTAAATATATATGTATATAATCGCACAAACTTTATTTAATTACATTTTTAACAAATCGGGCCATCCTTATCGTAACAAATTGCTTTTACAATGTATCGATAAGATTCAACATTTTAATTATTTAGCAATTTTATTTAAGGATTTTACATTGAAAAAAAAAAAAAAAATTATTAACAAAAGCTTTAAATTTTGACAAAAAGTGAGAAAAAAAATGATTGAATTTCACGAGCAACAAACGATCGTTAAAAATCCAAATCGAAAAGTCGATAAAGCGAAAACAAAAGGCAGGCAATCGAGCAATCGAGAAACTGCGATAGAAAGAATACGCGAGAGAAAGTAACAACTAGAAATAGAACAACGACTTCGATATAACGCAGTCGCACGCGAATGTCAGAAATAAAAAAAAAAGAGAGAGAGAGAGAGAGAGAGAGAGAGAGAGAGAAAGAGAAAGAAGCAGCTCTATGCATACACACACACGCCTCTATATACACATATTGTCCGAATGAATGGGTCACGCGGTAGGCGTGACTCTTCGCCCGTACGTTTCAATTAGCGCTAAGTCACGTATCGCCGCGAGGTGTACGCGCGTTATTTAATTAGCCGCTCGCTGACACGCGCTGATAAGGCATTCTCTGTCTCTATGTGTGTGTGTGTGTATGACTCGACGCGATTCGCACGAATACAGTTGAGCATTGCCCTTACGCGGCGAACATTGTGGAATTGTTTTTCACCGTTGTTGCTAAATTAATGAAACGAATATACATTTTTTTACGTATGCGTATGTAAATGTTCGAAGAAATTGTTCGATGATTATTTTCGTACAAGCGTGGAGAATGAATATTTTTTTAAAAATTTTCTGATAATAATTATAGTTGTTACGTGATACGATGTAATGAGACTTGATATTAAATAAGATTGTAGGCGTGATTTTGCATTTTAATTTGTGCCTTTTTTTTTCTCTACACTCTACGGTCTAATAATTACTAAGTAAATGTATTTTAAAATAAAAGTACCTATTTTTTATGTATAAAAATAATTATGTATGCAATGCTTTGATTACATCAATTGAACGTAACGTTTATGAATTGTTGGATAAAATATTAAATTATGTTGGAGAACAACTTAATGAGTCTTTATAACTAATTTAAAAGAGTTATGTAGGAATTCATTATTATGTGTCATAGTTACAAGTTCGATGTGAAAATTAGTTGCAAGTTTACTCGTTACGTCGAACAATTATCGAAAAGTCTTGTAAGTACAAAGTTATTCAACAAGTAGAATTGAAAGGACTACTTTACCATCGTAAATTGTAACAAAATCACTGTTCTTAAATGATTTACAAAGTTTTGTCAATTAATCTTCAACTTTCGCGAACCTTCATAAGTTCAATGGAATTTCAACGCAAATAAATATCTATTCGCGAATCAATTAAAAAGAAAAAAAGAAAAAAAAAAAAAAAATAAAAAACACATGCATGGTTTAACGAAAAAAAAAACCCAATTCCTTCCTCACAAAAATCATCCGAATTCTCAACAACGAAAGCGCTCACATTTTCTCAAAATCGCGTCCAACGGGGCAAATGTTCGCTTTGAAAAATTCATCTCTACCCTTTTTTTCCAAGGCCCCCGTCCAACGTTTCACCAGCGCGATGCTCTTCCGCCGTGTCCTCTTCATCTTTTTCCCGTGCAAGGTAGAAAGGTATAAGATCGCCGTGCGCCGAGGGTCGCCGGTGTAGTTCTTGACCAACGCCGAGGGAGTAACTTTTACCTTTTTCGCTGTGTGGGTGTGGGTGAGTATTTATGTATGTATGTATATATAGCACCCGCAACGACGAGAACGTGACCGATTGTCAGATCTCACGGGGATGGTCTCTCAGATTTCCCCGGATAATAATACTTCTTCCCGTCTTTATTCTTACTTCCATTGCGACTATACCACTTCTTCTTTCTTTCTACATTTCGTGAATGTACTCGCTAGCTTTCTACTTGTCGCTGAGCATCGCGAAAGACACTCCTTTATTTATTCTTTTTTTTTCTCTCTGTTTTCTTTCTTTCTCTCTCTCTCTCTCTCTTAAAGAATAAGTATGGGTATACAAGTATAAATGTATGTGTGATGGCTGTTAAATATATGTTTTCGCAAGGTACCAGTAAAAGCGTAAATTCACTTGACAAATTTGTTTATTTACTGGAATTTGTTGTTTTATCTAAGTTATTATAAGTTTTTGAATGACAATGACGTATTTTGAAGCACAGAAATTATGTCATCAAAATGTAACAAGTTCAAATTTCACAAACTTGTTTTGCACACTAACATTGCGTGTGTTATATAATACATATGCGATTCTTGTAAAAAGCTCCAAACATTAGTTGAACATACGCTTTCGTTAAAACATTCTTATCTCGCCAAAAACAGCTCAAAATTAAAAATCGAAATTATCCTCGCTCCTCCCCCAATAACGCCTTCAAACCCATGCATCTTTTCATCCCAGCAATCCACGATACACATAAAAAATACACACACGCGCTCCGAGCACAACTTTTACCCATTTTTCCTTCTCCCTGTGTCTTCAGAACAAACATACACACCAAGCATTTCTTCCGCAGGTGTAAGCATCGGACAGAGAGAAAGAGAGAGAGAGAGAGAGAGAGAGAGAGAAGGCTGCATCGTGTTCGCATAGCCGTGACCGGCTCGGAAAATGAAAACGCGGCAACTCCGCCGTCCTCGGGGGGATTTCTCTTCCCCGAGATTGACATATCTCGTCGAACTTACGCGCTCGATCTCCCTTAAGGATTCTGTACTTAGTGTCTCTCTTTTGGAAAGAAAGAGAGAGAGAGAGAGAGAGAGAGAGACGGACTGACAGAAAGGAAGACTCGACACGCGCACGCGATACTGAAGGGAAAAAGATACGCGTTTACGGTAGAGAAACGAGATCGGAGAAAAGAGAAAGAGAGAGAGAGAGAGAGAGAGAGAGAGAGAATGGCGTCTGACATTTTTCTTCTTATACTTTCTCTCTGCCTTTTACGTTTTTATTTTTTATTTTTCTTTACCTCCCTTTGTTGTTACGTTTTTTATGTATGTATGTGTTTAACGCGTATTCATACGTACGTTTATTTTGCACGAACGCACAAAGTTTTACCGTACCCAACCTCTGCGTGAGTGGATGAATAGCGTCTGGAGGATAATTCGTCTTCGTATATTATACGAGTAAAGGAAAATGTTAACTCTGTAAGAAAGTACGTAATTTACCTTTTACGCGTAATACGCGTTTGTGGTATCACATCGAATAATTCAGAAACTATAAGAAAACTATAAGAAAAAGTTTCGACGTGGCGATAGATAAACGTGAAAATATTATAACATTAAGCTTGGTATTAGTTTCATTTTTTTTTTTTTTTTTTTTTTTACGGTAATTCAAGTAATCATTGATTAAACTAAACTATTAAGGAAAAAAATTTATTTTATAAAATAGATCAATCCAACCTAAATTATTCGATTTCATCAACGTTATATCCTTTCACCAACGTTCAAGCAATCGGTCAGCCAAGGATTTTCTCTCTCTCTCTCTCTCTCTCTCTCTATATATATATATATATATATATATATATATATATAAACGTATACACACATCAGTCACACGTACATGAAAAGAAGCATATATACACATCGTAGCATTTTATTTTGATCGATGGACGACGTTCGCGACAACGGAAAAACAACGAGCCGTGTATTGACCGATGAGATATGGTTTTCTAGATATTTTGATACTTTTGACGTTTGCGTGTATAAAGGATTTTGTCGTATGTCGTTTCTTCGGAACGACGAAGAAGCCTTGAATGTTTTTTCTCGGTACGCATGATTTTACATTGAAATATGTAATTAACGTCCTCAAGGCGGTGTGATAACAATGACTGGCGAGTAAAATTTTTTGGATTGCCAGTAATTTAACACAAATGTTTGGATGTTGTTATATCAACATAATGACAAAGATTACATTTCATACAGTCTGTCAAGTAAGAGCGTGGTCGACTTCACTGACAGGTAATGAAAGATTTCGCTCTAATTCTTTCGCGAGCCGATAGAGGAAAGCTTTGTCCTTGATGCATTGTCAACAAAGATTCAGTTGTCGTTGATCTTTTGAAAGAGAATCACGTTAAACGCCATGAGTGCTAAGTACGCGTCGCGCTACGAGGCTGTGTTCCTTTGCATCCACCCGAAAGGTCCCAAAATGTCGCAATCAGCGGCTGCTAAATATATGAAAAAGTCGAAGGCATTTGTACAGAAGTGGATACAGCGATATAAAGTGGCTAAAAATGTCGATGATTTACCAGAACGTGGCTCGATAGGAAAAGTGAACAAAAAAGATGAAAAAAGAATAGTGAATCTGTTTTCGCGGAATCCTGCTTTAACACTGCGGCAAGGACAAGCAAAATTAATGGCAAAAGGTTTAGATATATCCTACGAAACTATCCGAACCCATCTTCGTACTCATCATCTGAAATGGCGCAACACAATGAAGAAGCCTCTGTTGACTGAAAAACATGTGACAAAGCGACTCGCTTGGGCGCATGAGAATATTGGTAGAGATTTTGAAAATGTCATTTTTACTGATGAATGTTCTATATGGGCACGTTCTGTCCTCACGCGAGCCTGGTCAACTTCCACCAATAAGCTTGTTCAGCGGACCGTAAAACATGGAATA
Source organism: Chalcis sispes (assembly GCA_949987625.1). NCBI lineage: Eukaryota > Metazoa > Arthropoda > Insecta > Hymenoptera > Chalcididae > Chalcis > Chalcis sispes. Next base: position 63,606,633 of record OX465096.1, on the reverse strand, counting down.
AAGGTGCATCTTTGGGGCTGCTTCTCAAAGCAGGGATTCGGCACTTTGCACCTCTTTACTGACAACCTAAATGCCGAGAAAATGATAAAAATCTACAAAAAGGCTTTACTGCCATCTGCCAAACGATGGTTTATCACAAAAAATGAAGATTGGATTCTACAGGAGGACAACGATCCTAAACACCGCAGCAAGCTCTGTAATCAGTGGAAGACTCAATCTGGCATCGTTACATTGGATTGGCCGTCGCAGTCGCCCGATGCAAACCTTCTTGAAAATGTGTGGGCATATATTAAACGGAAGCTTCGTGGAAGACGCACATACACTTTGAAGCAATTGTCTTACGAAATTCGTCGGATCTGGAGATCCTTGCCACTAGAATACGCCGTCATATTAGTAGAAAGCATGCCTCGGAGATGCCAGGCAATTATCGACGCCGGTGGTGACTGGACACATTATTGACCAAATTGCATCATTGTTTGTAATGTGTACAATGTATATATAAATATGAAAGTTTCATCAAATAAATTTTTTTATAAATTAACACGACCACGCTCTTACTTGACAGACTGTATATTGTTAAACAAAAATTATTAACATTAGTTTTTTTTCTTGCGTATTTTTCCAAGATACATTTTCAAGTGAAAATAAATCGAACGCAAGTCATATAAAATAAACATCAACTATAAAATACAATCGTCTACACTGATAAACACACACACACACACACACACACACACATACACATACACATACACGCACACTTACGCACACAACATTTTTTGTGTGCACTACAATCCAAACGATGGGTCGAGTTGATTACGCCGTTAAGAAAAGTTCACGACTCGACTACGAGGACCATTAAAACCATTAACGTCTCGGGCTATAGAAACAATTAAAAGCCGTCATTCCCGAGGAAGAGGAAAAGAAACAACGGTAACTTTTCTTTCGAACGTTTATATACACATCGATATAGAAGTAGATCGAAGCTGTTTTATTTATTTTTTTTTTTTTTTGCTCGTCCTTTTACGAGGAAAGCGTAGATTTTTTAAAAGTCACTCGGCGATAACTTGGTAATTATTAGGAAAGGCGACGTCGCGCAACGATAATAATCTTCGACGAAATTTTACGACGATATTAAGCGAGATCTTTTGATATTGTGTATCGATGGTATATTGCGATGAAGGTAAAGAATTGACTTGTTAAAAGTGTTTTCATTGCTCGAAATTTTCACTGTTTTACGGAACAAAAGAGGTTTTTTTTTTTTTTTTTTTAAATTTACATAATAAAATTAATATTGTCGAATAATAGCAATACATGCTATTATAAAGTATACAATTAAAATTAAAAGTACAATAAATTTCATTACTTTTGGTATCTATTACTAAAAAATCAATAATACTAAAAATTATCTAATGAAACATTTCATAAACACGTAATTATTAATTTTGACTTATAAAACCTAACAGATGATGAAAGATAACAGCTTGTAATCGCGATAAACTCCTTTCATCTTTAATATTTTTTTTTTTTGTCTCTTTCTTATCACGCGCCAAAAATATACCCGAATTAAAAGCAACAGAGTATGCACATCATCAATCGTCGGTAAATACACGCAGCTCGCGCGTTCTTTCTCCGTTAAAACCGACCTAAAATTCATCCATATACATATACGCATACACACGCACACATACATATTTTACGTGTAAAAGTGTATATAAATGGTTAAAATTTACAAAAGCGCCTCGTGGGCGAGTGGAAAAGTTTCTGCGAGCTCGCGGATTATCTTTCGATTTGTCAACGTTCCACGAGTAGTATCGTTTTGCCACGAGACGTACATGTATATATATATATATGTGTGTGTGTGTATGTGTGTAAAATTACAGACCCACGTACGGACTATTACTCGTTCCCGTGCAACTAAGTATACATATAATACATTATGCGCTTTTAACTCTACGTTGAGATAAGTATCCACGGAGTGTTGCGTAATATTGTTTTACTTTTTTTTTTTATTATTTTTTTTTTTTTTATTTTTTTTTTTTTTCTCTCGTTTTCCAGTAATATACGTACGTTGTTTTAATGCTCTGATATAGGTTGCTCGCTACGGAGATTACGATTAACACGTAGTTCGTGTAACGCGTTTGGCAGAATTATGCTTTTGCACGATTATAAATATGAGCGATAAGGGGTTGTACGGTTGTTGTTAATATTTTATTTGATATTTACGTTTGATTATTAGCTCTTTTATTTAAAGTGATTTTAAATAATAATTATATGCATTATTTTTTGATAATTAAATAAAAAAGGTTTGAGTATAAAATACATTTTGATCACAACTTACTGAATTATTTTAACGAACGTAGAAAATTCCTTTGAAAAATGCTCGACTTACCTGTAACAAAAGAAAGAGAATAATTAGAACAATATAAAAAATTATCATTAGAATAATATAAAAAATTTACAAAGATTAAACATTTTTTTACATAAATACGAAACTTCAATTTACAATACATGAAACTTCTTGCCAATAATTCCTTACGAATCAATGCTTTACATACTACCATAAAAAAAAAAAAAAAAAAAAAAAAAAAATCCGTAACTGCCAAACATTGTTTTCGCGTACACCAGATACAAAGCGTTATACCGAGTCCATTAAAAGCTCACCATCGGCATCGCTCGCTCGCGAAAAAAAAAAAAACCCGATACGATTGCGCGAAAGGATAGCCGAAAAAAGAAAGGGAATGAATGAGAGATAGAGGTGCAACGTGTGTGCAATAATTTTCCCGGAAATAACTCGTTCCGTTTGCGTACGTATACGTATATATAAACTTTCGAAAGAGACGCGCATAAAAAAATCTTTTCGAAAGCTTGGAAAAAAAAAAAAGATTCTTCCGAAAGTCATACCGACGACGAACGCGAAACTACCAACGAAATGTAAACCGAAAAATAAAAACGAAAGAAAGAAAAAAAAAAAAAAAAAAAAAAGTTGGGGAGAAAGCGTAAAAGAGAAAAAAATAACCGTACGCGCGTCGAAAGACACACCTGTATAAATATCGACCGCACACATAAACAACAAAAACGTTTTTTTTTTTTCCTCCTTTCGGTGTCGGTTAAATTCGCGAAACGATGGAAGTCGAAGACTCGTTTTCCGCGACGCTTTTGTGTGTCGATGGTGTATCTCGTGATACGATTTAAAAAAAAAAAAAAAAAAGGAGCGGGGATTAATTTGCGAGGAAAATAGCAAAGAGACGGTTGAAGGGAGTATATTTGCTTTAGTTTTCGTATCTTTTTTTTTGCTGGTGGATTAATTTTTTTGTTTTTTTTTTTTTTTTTTTTTTTACGTTTTGAAACAAATAAATTACCAATAATGTAATACCGACACCGTTTTTAATAATTCGCGTCATTTAAAGTTACATCTATCAATTTACTATTCTTTATAAAAAATTTTACACTCTTACGATAAATTACGAATATAATATAAAATTTAAATCGTTATTAAAATTAAAAAATAAAAAAATCATTTAATACTAGTTCAAGCTCGCATTCGATTTTGCATTTTGAGTTACCGAAACGTAATTTCGTAATTAAGCCGCGCCGTCCGACGTACACGTAACCCGACGCGCGCGGCCTACGTTTCTCTCGAGTGTTAAAAGCTAATTTCGATACTACGACGCCGAGCTTTGAGTAATATATGTTGTTATACAGTTGGTACTGTTACACGAGATGCGAGAGCTTCGAGGACTTTAAGTTTAATACGCTCTATATACCAGCGCGGACTAAAATTTACGGTTGTACGCTGTAGTTCGATCGTTGATGCCCCGTTGAGTCGCGAAATTTTAATCGTTAAAATTAATAATGTTGCGTTAATTTCAACGATATGAAAAAAAAAAAAAAAAAATAGAAGTCGAACGTTAACAAAAATTGCAATGCCAATTAACAACGTTTTTCATAAATTTCGAAACGCGTCGTATATAAAGCTGAAAAAGAAAAAAAGAAAAAAAAAAAAAACAATTCCTCGTTCCGTCTCTATGATTTTTATATTAAAATGAAAATTATTTTTCCGCGATGTATAGTAAAAAGCCGCGCGGAAAATTTCATACTTAAATCTCTCGCATATTTGCTTCGGAGGCCCCGGCGCGATTCGTTAAAATTTAATGAAAAAACTTTACGCGCCCGGGCGCATTAAAACAAGCACACATTCGCGCGATGCGTTCGAAAAAATTACGGGAAAACGGATGAAATTAAAACAAAAAATGTCATTTTTTTTTTTTTTTTTTTTTTTTTTTTTTTTTTTTTTTTTTTATTTGCTTGCATGTACATGCATACTCTACGTGCGTCTCTCGCATCGCTCGAAACGTAGCCGTCAAAAGTAATAATAATAATCTTTCATAAACGAGGATATTTCTTCCCTACCCTCTCCGAGCCTTTGACGAATCCAAATACCATTCCTACCAAATTAACAAACAACGCAACCTACCGGCGTATTATGAAAGTCGATGTACGCGTTATATATATATATATATACATACTTTCGAAATTAACTTTCAACTTTTAATAGAGAGCACCAAAGAGAGAGAGAGAGACATATAGAGAAGGATAGAAAGCAGGAGCAGGTCAGTCAAAAGCCTGACCACCTTCCTTTTACCCCTCTCGCTCTCTCACACACATACCCCCCCCCCCCCCCCCCACACAAACACACACACACACACACACATGCATACAACCCACAAGCGCACCTGATTAAATTATCGAGGATAACTTCGTCGACCGACGTTCGCTTTCACCTCCGCGTCGTCGTCGTCGTCGTCGTCGTCTCTTTGAACGAGGGCCGCGGATACGCGTTTTCGACCAATGAAACGAGCTTCGAGCGGAGTTTAATCACGCGAGGGTGGAAAGTTAGATGTGCATGTATACGCGTACGTAAATTGTTTATCCGTTATATATATACGAAAGCGAAATATGATTTAAGAGATGATGTTGAAGTATGCGAGCTTTCCATTAAACATCAAGAGCGAGTTAATAAGAAATGAGGTTTGAAAAGGGAATCCTAGAGATTATAGGCGCTTCGTTGGTTTAATGTATAAGGTTGAAGAAGAAAAAATAAATAAATAAATAATCGATCGAACGAGATAAAATTTATATTGAAAATTTGGAAAATAGAATAACGATACGTATATAGCAACTCTTTGGTTTTAAAGCTTTCAAAAATCGACTTTACAATTTAAAGTGCGCGATTGATTAGAGAAGAGAAGAAAAAAAAAAATAAAATTTAATAAAAAAAAATGCAATCAATGTACAATATTGTATGTATAAAATAGAAGTTTTATAGCTTTAGATAATATAATACTAATGAACAATTAGATAAAACGTATACAAACGTATATGTATTTTCGTTGAATACCGAGATTCGATATCTGCATTAGAATGAAAACTGAAAAATCGATTTTGTATAATAATGACCCGTGAGGCCAAACACTTTCACGAACTCTTTACGTTCGAAATTGAAAAATTGATAAATTGATCCTATCTATTTCAGATCCAAAGCTATGGTATTACGATGTGGTGAGGATTTTCAGTAAGCATCAAATTATTTAACGTTCGACGATTTTATTTTCTTTCTAAAGTCCAATAAGAGTCAAACAATAACGTGGCCACGAACTTTACATTCAAGAGCTTTGAATTTTTGCTGAATCTAAAAATCCATCGCGCAATGTATTTATCTCACGCTGATTGTAAACATTCTTTAATACAGACGCATATACACATTTATATATATATATATATATATATATATATTTTATACAAGAGAGAATATCACGTTACACTTTTTCTCACTGGGTCCGAAACAAACTTTTACGACTGTTACATTAGTCGCAAGCAACTTCGATTTCACATTACGATGTCATTTTGAGGTTAAGCGTTGCGCGAGTTATCGCCAAAGGACGTAAAAGTACGAAGTAATAAACCGAGCGGTACATTTCACGTACGAGGAGAAAGAAGGGAGAGGGAGGAAAAAAAAGGCAGTAAACCTTGATTAAAAAATGCAATAAAACGTTCAATTATTTTTATTATTTTGAGGAGGAAAAAAAAAAAAAAAAAAAAGAAAACGATGTCTGGAATAAAAATAAAAAAGAAAAAGAAAACGAAGCGAAGGAGCTTCGATAAGGTTTATGCGAGATGAAAGTATAGTTTAAACGAGACGATTGCACAAAACGCGTTTAAACGCGTAATAAATATTTATTTCAAATTCATATTCAAAATTTTACTTAAATTTTTATTATTACATTAAGTTTACATTTATATCTACTATTTACATACTAAATTACCAATAAAATCGCTCAGTTAGAGTTATAGTTTCAGCATCTCTTAAAAAAATATTTCACAAAAATATTCGCTCGTTTCACATTATCTTCGCTCGTTCTTCATAAGTCATCAAAATAAGAGGGCACAAGTGTAGGACGGGAAACAAACCGATTTGATAACGAAATTTTTTACTCGCTCTATCGAGTACGTAAAATTATTGTACAGTACGACGACGATAACGACGCCCTTGCGTTAGTATCCGCGTATAGAGAGAGAGAGAGAGAGAGAGAGAAAGCGAAAAGAAAAAGAAAAAAAAAAAGAAAGCATCCGTGTAGTAGTGCATCGAGGCTCATAAATGCGGTAATTAAGAGCTTATATCCGGTAACGATATCGAGGCCGGAAGATTGACGAGAGTTGCGTATGCAAACACAAGCGCGTACGATCATCCGCGCGCGCGCGTTCGGAACTATCCGATGTCTCTTCAAAAAGAACAAATTTATCGAACAGGACATATGCGAGCATGGATGAGCGTGTAGTTTGTAATTTTTTTTCACTTTTTTTTTTTCTTTTTCCTATTGATTTGCGCGCGATTTTATTTACATTAAAAGGTAATAAATTAAATTTTTTTTTTTTTTTTCAATTCAATATAGTTTTATTTATTAAAAATACATGGAATATAGCGTTAAAAGTTTATGCGATTATTTAATTTAAGTTTAAGAATCCCTACACAATAGATAAGACGTTCGATTTTTACATCGCATTCGAAGATCGACCTAAAAACAATTGACAAATAGAAAAAAATAAAAAAAAATAAAAAAAAAATAAAAAACAACTCATAATAAACATACAGCGTCGTTACACGTTTATACGTAAACACATACACCCGTTGCAATCGCAAGCTCATCCATACGCGTTTACGTACGTATCTCTCTAACCCACACGCGCGCGCGTACACAGGCAACGCGGCTTAGTTACGTACGCGAGAGCGTGAGATAACGCATATCGGATGTATAAGTACGAGCAAGTTTAAGCATCGCGAGAGGCATTGTGCATCACAAAGAGCCGCGTCCTTGAACGCTCGAGTGTCGTTATCGGGGCGATTGAGTGTATGCGCTGCTTCCCCAGTCCCTATCTTTTTTTCGTCTCTTCTTCTCTTTGATTAAAAAAAGACGCGGAATACTTTCACCGAACGGATACATACTCGAGTTTAAGCCTATGTACGTGCACGTGTTTGTGCGTGTGCGAGAGCAAGGGGGAGGGATAAGAGGGTAAGCGAAAGAGTAAAAAAAAAAAAAAAATAATATATACTTGCCGGCTTCTACGCGATTTCATCTCTTTAAGGGTTGTACCCTTCTTCTTTTAGTAATTCGCGATTCTTTATTCAATTGGGTGATTTAAGCGTCGTCGTGCTCTTTCGTTATGATTCATTATGTTATACTTGCGCTCGTTGCCTCTCTCTCTCTCTCTCTCTCTTTTTTTTTTTTTTTTGTATAGATTTTATTATTACGCGGAAGCGCGGAAGGAAATTTCTTGATATGTATATATATGTATATATTTTTTTTTCTTTTAACTTCTTTGTTTTTGACTCGTTGGGTTATTCATTCGTTGGAAATAGATTTTGAAGCGATGTAAAGATGTTAACGATATGAATCGGATTTTTGTTGTAATTGTTGTGAAGTTGAGGTGTACTTCAATTTTTTGAAGTTTGTTCCGGTGAATAAATTCAATGGTTTTTTTAATGGAATAAAAAGTGCTTTTAATATATCATACTTTTATTGGTGTTTATTAAAAAGTGAATTTTTATTCTTAATTTTTATTCTTTTTAAATTGCTGAATAACAGTTGCGGTTTTTAAAAGTTATGTTTTATTATTAATCCATTAAAGCCAAAGAATTGTGATTTTTAAAATTATTTTCAAGTCAAATTTTTGTCATTAAAAAAAAAAAAAGAATTTTTAAATAAAACTTGTATATTCTAACAGCTTTAAGTGTTTTGTAAGAACCAGTAAGTTAAATTTTTCAATTAGAAAAATAAACGGAAGTATTATTTTTATTATTAAATGAAAGAAAAGGAGAAAATCGACATTTTTTCTTTCTCATAAAATACACTGAGAAATTTTACTGTTTTATCATTCACGAGTGTATATAAAACTATTTTAATTTATCGGTGCATTTTTCAATTTTTTCTTCATCGTCTTATTGTAAAGTATTCAACACTGGCGATAGTTTTGTAAAGTAATTAAAGGCAATTTAAACAATGGAAATTACGGATGGATAAAATAGATAATTACATCGTCATCTTTTTACCAGAAAAAGATTGATTTAAAATTATTACACAAATTGTATTATTATTCTGATTGGCATTTTTCATTTTTTTTCTTATCCTTTTTTTTTTTTTTTTTTTTTTTTTTGTAAATTACATTAAATTTATCGTAGTACAATGAAAAAAAAAAAAAAAAAAAATTAAAAGCGTAAGAAAAGAAATAAGAGAACAGCGTGAATTCTCCAACTTCAAACATCAGACAAGAGTCGTTCCCTTCGCAAAACGTAACTCGTCAAAATCGTATATATCTCATAAATTCCTCCGTACTTTTCGCGCACGTCTCGCAGTCTTTCTATAAAATAAAAGGAAAAAGTTACAGCGGAGAGTGAGAGAGAGAGAGAGAGAGAGAGAAAACAGATGTATTAGTAGCAGTGGTAGCAGCAGCGTAGCAGTAATACGTTAACGTCACGAGTTTATATACATCGCCAGTCAACTTCGCGCTGTACTAACCTCGAAATTATTGAATTATTTCTCCCCTTATGCTACTTCGTTGTAAGGTAGAGCAGATGCGGCTTGGCAGCAGCCGATAACCGGGTTTTCTTTAACCTAACCACCCGTTATCTTTTCGATTTTTATATACGTATATATATATTTCTCGACTTTGCGCCGAATTCCCCGTTCGAAGCTCGGAGCACGTTTCGCATTATTGCCGAGGTCGCTCTCCATTTTTTTTTTTTTTTTTTTTTTTTTTTTTTTTTTTGTTTCTCGCCGTGTACGTACCGCTACGTTTACTTTTCTTTTTTCCTTATTCCTTTCTTACTCATCCTTTTCTCCCGTGACGTATTATATATTTTATTATTTCGCTACGAGAGTTTTCGCGACGCGATTTTTTATTTCTTTTCTTTTTATTTAACGATCGCGTGATCGAGGATTTTTTTTTTTTTTTTTCTTTTGGTACACAGATTACGCAATGATTTATCTGGGCTTGTGAATTATCGCGACGAGATGATTCCGAGATATTCGTTGAGTAATGTCGAGACGTGAGTATTTTGAGATTATGTATATAGTATACGTATTACGTATAAATCTTTTTATTTGTATCTTGATGAGGATTATTCTTTTTTTTTTTTTTTATTATTTTCATGAATATTTTAAATTGTCACATAACGCTGTATACGATCGCGTTCTTGATAAAAATTTAATTGTTTATTGTATTTTTAACCGTGAGATTTTATTTAATTGAACTAAAAACAAGATCGTTATTATATTCGTAATATTATTGCAAAAGATTATTCCTTTGAATATTCATATTTAAAATAATAATAAAAATAAAAATAATAAGTTATAATTCCATTAAATTGAATATCGCTTCTTCAAAAATTTCAAATGTAAAAAAAAAAAAAAAAAATAAAAAAAAAAAAAACATCCGCTGAAAATCCTCTTTTCTCAAAAATAAAACAAATACAAAAACAAAAAAATAAAGAAAAAAAAAAAACAGAAAAATGAAAAATAAGAGAAAATTTGTTCAATTTTTCAAACGTACATTTATCCTCCTCTTATCCAGAAACAGCTTCCCCTTTAACGAAAACGTGCGTGCGATTTTCTATTTTATATAAGCGGCGTGTGTGTGTGTGAACCGTTGGAGATATTCTAGCGTGGATTTAGAGAGAAATCTCTTTATCTCTCTCTTTCTCTCTTTCTTTCTCTCTCTCTCTCTCTCTCTCTCTCTCTCTCTCTCTCTCTTTCTCTCTCTCTTTTTCGGCTTATTGAAGAAAATAGCCGCCGGCGAATGTTGCAAAGATATATATATATAGCGTGCGGCTGTACGTAGTTATACAAGCATGCGTACAATGCGGAAATAACTGCGGAATAGTTACACACCGTTGCGACACCGATGAAATCGCACTTACGGTTTGTGGTGGCTATTTTTATTTTTTCTTTTATTTTGATTAAAGTTAGAATTATGAACGCGATTGTACTTGCGTTTGTTGGTGATAATTATATTATTATATTTTGAGCTATATTTTTCATTTATTTCATTTCTTATTGATTTCATTATTTTGGATTTTGGAAGTTACTTGTAATTATTTTGTATTTTGATTAAATAATACATATTCGTAGAAAGAAAAAAAAAATAATAAATAATTTAAGTAACTCAAAAAACTTAAGTTTGAAATGCCAAAACTTTCGTTATATTTTATACTAATTAAATTAATGAACAAACTGAACAATACTATAAGTATAAAAGATTATTTATATCGGTATAATTATACACAATTATTTTAACATACTAACTGTTTTAATTATTAAACTCAATATTGCGATTATTTTAATATAAACTTAATTAAGTATAATTATATAAAACAAATCTAAACAACATTAAAGAATCTATGCATTATCAATTTAAATTTGAACTCAAGTTTCATTAAACAAACGACGATAAAATTTAATTACAAAAGATACCGTATACAAATAAAATTCAATCGCAACTGCAATAAAACAAAATTTAAACGTCTAAAGCCCTTGTGGAGAGAGAACCGAACGACCTTAAAACATCAATTGCCATTAAATTCCCATAATTAAATACGAGGAAGACGAGAGAGAGAGAGAGAGAGAGAGAGAGAGAGAGAGAGAGAGAGAGAGAGAGAGAGAAACGAAGAAATAAACCGGAATATCAACCGGAGAAACTCGCACTCTTCCGAATTAAGATTCAAGAAACTAAAGGCTCGCATGCCTCGTATAATTCAAACGACCAAAGCGAGAAGAGAGAGAAAGAGAGAGAGAGTGAGAGAGAGAGAGAATTTCGTTTAGGGCCCTTAACGACACTCTAACACTTTTCCACCGAGAAATAAGAATGAAGGAAATGTATATACGTATGCACGAGGAAAAGTAGTACAATTTACGAGGCGATAAAGCCGCTAGCACAACCGTGAGAATGAAATTCTTCCTCCCTTACTCTCAAGGATTATCATTCCGGCTCGTAATTTCAATGCGGATAAAAAAACGTACGAATTAACGGTCGCTTTTTTCCATCTCGCGAGAGCGCGTCTAAGCGCGATTATGATAAAGCGTTTCTTTTTCACGCGTCGACGACGACGACGACGAATGAGATGCTATATTTATTTTTTTTCTTTTTAGTTATCTTGAAGAAACCGCGAGTGAAAGAATGAGGGACGCTGCGTTAATCTTGATTGCTCGAGGTTGGCGCTTTTACGAAGTCTGCCTTTGTCTTGCTCTTTACGCTTTTGTTAATTTTTCTCGAGGATTTTTCTAATCTTATTTTTGTACGTATACTATACTAAATACATGTCTACGTTATGGTTTCTTTTTAACGTCGGAATATGATGGGAACGTTTAAATCGTTTTTGGTGGTAAGGTGAAACATAATTTTTGTATATTTTTATTTATTTTTCTCGTTATAATAGATAAAAAAAAAAAAAAAAATCAATAAAAACGTATAACATAAATTTAACGATGCCATGTTTTTTGCGCATTAGTTTATATATTATTTTTTTTTTTTTTTTTTTTTTTTTTTTTAAACTTCAAGCTTTTCAAATAAATTTTCACATTTTTATAAGCTGCTTATTTTGGTATTTAATATAAGAAATATTTACAGTCATAACAATTAATATTGTTGAATCCGTATATTTTTGTATTTTAGAAATATAATTTCTTTTTTTTTATAACATCATCGGCGCATTATTTAATATTTTCTTTCTGATTTTTCAATAATTCTCTAAAAGAATTCTGGTTTATTTGTTAAATTCTTGTTGTAAATATTTTTTTTTTTTCAACATTTTATTAACGAAATTAGACTTTTTTGTTCGATAATAATTAACTTAAAAAAATTATGACTAAGTAAAACTAATTGACGATGTACAATTATTTAAAAAACAATAGTGTAAAAAATAACGTGAATTTGAACAGCACACGATTTACATTCGTCGTGAGATCCTTACTTTTTATTTAAAAATGTATATTATTGAGAACGAGAGAAAAATAAAGTTATTTTCTCTTTCTCAAAAAAATAAAAGTGACGAAAATCTGTGAAAAATAAAAGTTGTGAAATATGAAACGAAACGTGTGCACACACTCACACATACTTATATATACACACACACACACACACGCGATACGTAAGTTTCATGTCTGAAATATTCAACGAATGTATCGATTTCCCAGCTCTCAGATATTTCGACGATGGGGTCTCAAGGAATTTAATAATCTAGCATCGGAAACTTTCCGCACGCGTCGTGTGTGTATGTGTGTGTGTGTGTGTGTGTGTGTATGTATGCTGATCTCTTCTTATGAGCACTGGGACTTTGTACACGCCTAAGTGAGAGAAAAGGTTCGCCCAGAACTACGTTTATGCGTTTAGGAGGCGCTTATGCGTTTTTGCGCGAGTTGCGTAAGAAATCGATAAATACATAGTTTTTAAAATGAAAAATTTACGACAAAAGTGAAATGTAACGTTTGATATAGGTGATCGCGAGTCGTCGATTTATTTCTGGATAAGAATCGAGAAATAAAGGGGGAAGGGTACGTTATAATTTTTTAAAATAGCTGCTTCATTTTTGAAATTTTTTTATCGGAAAAGTTTATCCGTTGATAATTTAACTTGTATACTCGTATAGATATGGCTAAATATTGATGGTAATAATGAATGTTGAAGTAATCGAACTTTTATATTAATATTATGTATTATACGCTTTTTTGTTTTTTTTTTTTTTAAAGAAATAAAAGATTAATCATCGATATAGACATTATTATTTTTCTTTTATAATACAAGATATATGCAATTGTAAAATTTACACATTAAAATAATAATAATAACATTTTAAGCTAATAAACATTATTTTCTCATTATCCTTTTCTTTAATTTAATAAATAAAAATTTTACAAAGAAAGAAAAAATTTCCTCTATTAAAGAATCGAACTATATACCATCGTCAAATCGTAAAATACCATCGACGATTCTAATACACACCTCCGTAATTTTTTCCAGCATCATTCACGATGAAAGATTCCGTCGGTTGTATAACACCTCAGGCGATACACCGAGAGCGAAGGATAGAGAAACGGAGAACGGGAGAATTTCGTATGAAGATTGAAAACGTATTGGAAAGTCGAAGTATTTCACCGCGGCGGCTGCGACGGTTGGCAATTTGTCGCCCGTTGAATTACCGGCGTTGCTAAGGGGAATTTTGCTAGAAATCAAGGCCAATAAAGACTGAGAAAGAGAGAAAGAGAGAGAGAGAGAGAGAGAGAGAGAGAGACGCCGATTGAACGAGTGGAATTTTTTTATTTTACACTATGGTATGCTTCGACCGTGTTATGATTTTTCTTTTTTACTTTTTTTTTTTCTTTCTGTTTTGTTTTGTTTTGTTTGCTATCCGCAAGAAAGAGATGCAAAGCTTCGGAAAAGTTAATGTTATTGATTCTTATTTCGATATGAAAAGACTTACATTTTTGTCTTTTATTACTTGAGAATAATTATTTAAAATATTGAAAAATTTATTAATTATAAAAATTTGCATTTTGTTTTTTGAAAGCTCATTTTTTTTTAATACGTTACAAGAAAATAATTATTAATCGACAACCAATTATTTGAAAAAATAAATTAAATGGTGATATTAAATTATTCAAAAAATAGTTTTAACGTTACTCAATATTTTCTCGAGTCAAATCATAAAAAAACTTCTTTAAAAAACAAAAATTTAACCGAACACTTTTTACAAACTACGGCTTTCACCTAAATCTCCTTTATTCTCATACGAAAGGAGAAAAGTAAGTTTCTTTTCTTGCTCGTTTCTTCAAAATGCAAATTTTTTCCGTTCATTCAAAAAACTAATCAAAATAACCCACTACGTTATCGCACAAAGGAAAAATCAATTCGTGAAATTTCGAAAAGCTCCAACACTCGCACAAAAAAAAAAAAAAATGATAAAGTAACGCAAAATTCAAAAATCGCTTTTCATCATTCATTTTTTTTTTTTTTTTTTTTTTTTTTGCAATCTCACGATTTATCTTACGGAAATATGAAAAATTTTCAGTTTTAGACTATATCTTATTTGTTATCCTGGAAGCTATTCAGCTGGTGAATATTTTAGCAAATCTTTGCTTCAAATTGAATAAAATTCAATTTGCTTTTGTACACGAGATTTCCTTTTTCATCGCTCAACAGATATTTCTTATCATATTCATGAAATATTTTACTACTTTCGTTTTATATTTGCGATAGAATTTTATGAAGATTTAATTGACTTGATTCAAACATGTATTGATATAAATTTAATATTATTTATTCAGGTTATAATAAATTATCAAATAAACTATAGAAAAAAGAGTAAGTAGTATAATCCACGATTAAGTCAGACACGAGAGCACACCACGTATAAACTCTAATGTAGCGATTTCTAATTCCCAGAAAGTAATATTGATAAAAGGTATCTAATATTGCTTGCTGAACAAAAGATAATACAATAAATAAATCATAATAATTTTTCACATTTACATTACATAAAAAATATTGCGTACTTCTTATTTATTATATAAATTTTTTCAAAAGATGCTTATCAAATATCTCTTGCTTATGCAACGGAACTTTTCAATCCGTCAATATTTATTTCACTACTGTATAAAATTTAATAAAATGCTTTTTACGTCAAGATTCGATTAATTTCTTCGCGTTGGAAACAATTTAATATATTCATTATAATTTTTAATATGATTTCTTTTATATTAAATTTCATTTAAGCGCTGGTTTTTTTCATATTTGGATAAACTTTTAATGCTATTTAATACAAGAGCATCAAGAACAGAATTTTAATATCAAACCACTTGATGTAATACAATATGCATTTAATATTTTATTTACGTCGGAAGAAATATAATATTAAAATTCAATATTTATTTCGATAATCATTGTTACATACCTGTTTAAAGTAATGGAACTTTAATTTTATTAAAAATAAATACTTATTGAATTTAATATTGGCATTTATTAATTTTAAATAATTAATCGTCCAACGATTACCGAACAATACATATGTATTTTAATATGAAAAATTATTTTCTTGGTATTCGTTAAAATTTGTTTCGTTAAATAACTTTACCGCCGATAAAAAAAAAAAAAAAAAAAAAATACAAATTTCACGCATCGCGTATAATAAAATGTAAAATTTATATAATATTGAAAACAAACCGCTAGCGTAATCGAATAACATTTTATGCTTCCAAAAAGAATTAAGAGAACCAAGAGCGCACTTTATAAAGAGGCGCAAAATAAAACGAGAAAAGTATAAAAGACGCAGAAAGTGGAAAAAAAAAAAAGAATCTCCAACGCGAGATTCTTCAAGATAAACATCCCGGAGGAGAGAAAAAGAGAGAAAGAGAAAGAGAGAGAGAGAGACAGAGGCGAAAGAAAACGAGTAATCCCGGCGCCGCTGTTGAACGCAAATATGTACGTACACATACGTAAGGATAATCTCTCCGGGAGTGGTTAATGAAACTCGGTATGTATACATACCGACGTAGGACGTAAATTTACGTATGCCCTCTCGCGTTACGCCGGGAAATTTTCAAGCGTCGACGGTGTCAAAGCGCATAAGCTATACGCCGTGTCTTTTGTAATGATGTGTATGTGGCGAAGGCGATACTTGGATTTTCTTAGAATTTTCGTCGTTATACGATGCATCAAAAAGTCGGATTAATTAAAGCGATGGTAAATAAGGATATTGATACGCGTAAGTGTGCGTGCCGTGGGTAACCATAAAAGGAAATTATTGGTTATGCGCGTTATAATTTTTAGTTAATGAGCTGGAAATTTAAAAATGAGAATGTGAAATTAGGATTTTAATTAAAGAGTTTTATCTGCGTAATACTTCATGCGTTATTTAAATATTTTTTAATAGAATTTTATTAAAATATAAGTTAACTTTATTTTATCTTTTGTTACGTGAATTTATAATTAAAGAAAAAAAAATAATTTCATTGTTTTACCACCTGTAATTATTTTTAATAAAGAAAAAAAAAAAAAAAAAAAAAAAAAAAAGTTGCAAAATTTAAACTAAAATTCAATTTTTAAACGTTTCGTAAAATTTTCTTTCAATAAATATAGCACGAACTTTTTTGAAATTTTTTATAAAGGCTCAAGACAAGCAAAACTTTCAAATTCGCACAACTCGTGAAAAAGCTATTAAAAGTAAGAAGTCATTCAAATTTCCATGACGATGGTGATTAAATTAAGAAATAATAACAATAGTCAATCTCTCTCTCTCTCTCTCTCTCTCTCTCTATTTACATCGCATAAGCCATTACACCGAAACGCTCGTTCGTTTAAGCTTGAAAAAAGATATCCAAAACCATACCGTTAAATCCCACATTGTACAGACATTTTATTAACCACGTCATATCTACGTAATAAAAGGCTCGTCGAAAAAGCACGCATAGGTCTCCCACCACCTTACCGAGATTTATTCCCCCCGTGTCCTTTTGGAATATTCAATAGGAACGGACGAGAGAGAGAGAGAGAGAGAGAGAGAGAGAGAGAGAGAGGGAGCGAAGGCTAACAAAATGTGTTTAGGACGTATGCATTATTGATGCGCTTACGCTTTCCCTCTCTCTCTCTCTCTCTCTCTCTTTTCTCCCTTTATACGCGATGCTTTATTTATGCATGTGCCGCAAGCCTTTTTCGCGAGGAGGATAGGTCGAGCAAGGAAGAGATAAGAGATCAAGTTTCGAGATTCTATTTCGGTTTAGGGGTGATACACCGGGTTTTTTCGCCGATACGTTCGGTTTTCTCGCTTCGCTTACTCACAATTCGAATTTTACATCGGGGGAGAACGAGACGAAAATGTCTGTGCGCGTGCTTTTTTTTTTTTTTTTTTTTTTTTCTTTATTTTGATAGAATTTGTAACTAGTTTGATGAATTTTAAGGATGACGAGGAGCTATTATAATGAGATTTTTCAAAAAAGTTTTTTATGCAAATAACTTTACTCTCTTTTATAATCAATATTAATGCATTTTTAATGATAAAAAATGTGTTATTATATTTATTATCGATACATACTCGTTAATGAATATCTTTTTTTTTTTTTTTTTAAATTTTATACGTAAATTTTTATCACAATACAATAACGATGACAATAAATTATTCCTTTATAAATTAAACATAACAAACAAGGAGCGTGAAAAAAAAAAAAAAAAAAAGAGATAAAGTTAACAGAGAAAACGATAATCAAACATTAAACAAAAGCTTATACACCGCTAAATAAACGGCAAAATCAAATTTAAACATTCCTCGGTACACAGCGGAAAACGAGGTAATCGGATCATCCGGGCGATCAAAGACACACGGCGGTAAAACGGGGCTTCAAATTTCAACAGGTGAATTCGTGCCCTTCGCCAACCGTGAAAGAGAAGAAGCGCAGCCGTGCAAAATCCATCGTAAAAGCGAAGGATGAGTAGGAGGAGGAGGAGGAGGAGGAGGCCCTCGTTAAAGCCTCGGTTAAAACGAGGAACAAGAAGAAAAGGAAAAAGGAACTCGAGCCTCTCTCTCTCTCTCTCTTTAGGCTCGAAGAAACGTTTCTGGCCAACTGCCAAGACTAGCGATGCAGTCTTACCAGAATACGTATATATACGTATACACACTTAAACACACATGCACGCGCGCGCTTATACTTATATATCAACGTAGAGATATAGACACGTAGCGGTGTGCAGCCACCAGTTGCTCGGGGCGCTCGCGGATATAGGCTTATACAACGGCGGCTGCGTTAAGTGCGGCCTGTTGCGCCTTTCCAGCGCCATACACTTTGTTCATCTCTCGCGAAAGAGAGCGAGACAGAGAGAGAGAGAGAACGGAGGAGAGACGCCGTATTTCTCGACGTTTACCTTTTTTTTTTGCCGCTTTTTTTTTCTTTACAAAAATGACGCGCGACACGCGCGTTATACGACGACGCGGATAGCCTTTGAGTTTTGTGACAAGGAATACGGGGCTTTATATACAAGTAAAGTCTTTTTTTTTTTTTTTTTTTTTACTTTTCTTTGCGGTAAGAAATGGGTAAAAGTTCGAGTTTGTGTGATGATTTTTAATTTAATTGCCTTGTCTTTTCTTGTAATTTATAAATTATTTAAATTGTTTTTCTTTTATTCATTTGCTACAATAAAAAGTTAATAAATATAGTTTAAATATTTATTTAAATATTAATGTTAAAATTTATTAGTGTAATGTCATTATTCTCGTGAAATTATAAAACAACCGTCGCCTTAAAAATCAACTAGTTTTACAATTGACAAAAAAAAAAAATTCCCCATTTAACCAACTATTCTCGTAAGTCGCATAAACAATCAACTCGCAACGTAATCAAAACTCGCAATCCTTCAACGATACTCCATCCCAAAACCCATCATCACACGTTAACATCGCGCGCAGTCACTATATTCATCGTCCCACACGCCTGTTGCACATTTCACAATGTACAACCTTACGAGGCTCGTTACTCGCGTATTCTTTGGTACGCGGCCAAAGCTTCTCGGTTACAGACTGGCGGGCCATCTTATCGGCGTATAATTTCAAGCCTTTTGAAAACGATTAAGTTTGATGGATTGCTTTCGGGCGCGATATTACGGCTTGCCGGAAAATTTTTTGCGTTTTATATACGGTATATGGTTTTTTTTTTTTTTTGTTTTAAGATGAAGAAACGAGCGATGATTTTTGAAATAATGGAAATGCTTTTATAACTGCATAATTTTGACGATAACTGTACCAATATAAATTTTCTTTTATTTTTTCAACATTTTCTTTTAAAATAAATCGATCTAATTTTGGTCGATTCGTTTCAAATCAAATCCCACCATTTGTCGCTAACGATTCCAAACAACGACAAATATCCCCATTAGATCGCGAGCACGCAGAGCACGAACGCATCACGTCCCAATTGCATTTCCCGACCAGATTGTCTCTCTCTCTCTCTCTCTCTCTCTTTCTCTCCACTCTCTCTCTTTCGCTTTATCTCCGATCCATTCCATCGTCTCGAGAAAAATAAACGACTTTGGGATATACACCCGTTTTCGTGTATTTGGATGCTTAGCACGCGCCTTAGGCTTATTTCTCGATTGAGTAACGTATCTAACCAACAAGTGGTGGTACGTATGTACGTATGCCTCGCATTCTCTCTCTCTCTCTCTCTCTCTCTTTAGGTTTGCGTCTCTACGTGCTGGTAATTACTAATCAGAGCTGGCTGAGACGTGTTCCGAGACTCGATTTCGGGATTATCGGAAAGGAGAAGGGACAAGAGTCGGGAAATTGAGCTCGTCTTTGATGCTTGAAAATTTTGTTTCTGTGATGGAAGTGAAAATGAAACAGTGATAAAGGTACGCGTACGGTCGGACGGAGATGTGGTTTCGCGCGTGGTTTTTGTACTTTTGATTTTCAAAAGGCGGAGAAAGTTTAGCGCTAAGTTTGTTCGCGATGCGAGAGTTTTCGATAAACTTTCCAAGTTTGACGAACCGTGTGACTTGATCTGGACTTAATTTAATTGATCGGTGTTTGAGTTACGTCCAAGTATCATTTGGTAGAGTAAGAATGTTTATCGTTTAACGACTTAATTGAAATGTTGATTATATCAATTTTTTTAATTCAAGCTATGAAAATCGTTCGATTTACTTTTATCCAAAAAATTATACACATAAATCGAATGAATATTTATGTTTGATTAAAAGGCTATTTATAACTTTCAAAAACAAAATTTAAAAGTTTTTAAAGAATCAACAAAACATAACTTTCAACATTCACAACAAACATGTTTAACCACTATTATGAAAGAAATAATTGAACCTTTAAAATCTTCACGCAAAATTTTCATAAAGTCAAAGTAGCTTTCATCGATTTACGGTTTTTTATTAAAATAAAAAAGAGTAAAAAAAAAAAACAGACGCTATCTCTTACAGCGATAACTTCGCGCTCCTCGCTATTATTATCCTTAGATCAAAACCTGTGAACGTAACACCCAGCGGCGCTTAAAATCTCGTTCGTAAATCGCCGTGTCGGGTAGGTCAAGCGTGCGCGATACGATTTCTCGCTCAGTGATATATAAAGGAGAGAAAGAGAGAGAGAGAGAGAGAGAGAGAGAGAGGTGGAGAGTGCAGTTAAGGACTTTACGAGAAATATACTTCGCGGCTCGTTTTATCAGAAGAGGGAATGCAAGATGGAGAAACGGGAAGGGTGGGGGGGGGGACGTTTACGTAAGCGTGCAAGGAGAGAATTATAGGCCCGATAGATGCACCCGTTGCTTAGATGACTTGGATATATGGATATCGTATAGCCGCGGTTGTGGGTATTGCGGCTATTGTGTTTAGAGGCTGTTTGGTTGCGTGTACGCTTGCGTGAAAGGAATATAGGGGAAGAGGGAGGGAAGGGGGGGGGGAAGTTGTTACCGAATGGGTTGATATTCGCAGGGATTAAAGGATAAACTGAATTTTACTGCTGGTGATGAAATTTTCGTTCGGTATGATAAGGCGAAAGTAAATTTTTTAATATTGTCAAAAAATTTATTTTAAGTTTGTTTTATGTTATCATTAATCGAGTTATTAAACAAAATACCGAATCGGTATAAAAAATATGTCGATGAAACTTTTAAAATAAGAATTGGAAATTCGTCAAACGATATTATTAAATGTTACAATATTTAAAAAACCAAACAACCTCTTTAAGAAAAAAAAGAAAAAAAAAAAAGGAAAGAGAAATAATTCGACTCGCGATTATCGATGTTGAAAAATGATTTCAGAAATAGCTCGCATACACACGCACACGCGCATGTGTCTATAACGCGAAAGCTTAAAAAGACTCGCGTAAACACACATATTCATTCGTCGCATAATAGATTCTGGAAATTCACCGTCAATGCAGGTCAAACGGATCGTCGATCTTTACCGGCGGGTATTATTGCGTAAAGAAATTGCTTTCGATTACTCTCTCTTTCTCTCTCAACGAGCTTGTTATGCGGATAAAGTACTCGTGGATAAGCGCGTATTTATGGTTTTATAAAGGAAAAACGAAATGGAAAAAAGAAATGTATGCATGAGTTACGCCGACAGGTGTGGTTGGAATTTTTATTTTTTTTTTTTAAATTTACTATTGATAGATGTGAAAATGCACTTTTTTTATTGATTTACATTTTTTTAAGTATTATTAAATTAAAATAAATATTTATAAAAACTTGTCGTACACATAATAAGAAAATCTTTATTTTTACTATGTGAATAATTGTTAATTGCGTATTTAATGACCAGATAAATTATTTATTTTGCATTTGATGTACTATGAATTATTTTTTTTTTTTTTTTTATTAGATTCGAAAAAATTAGCAGCCGGTGAAAGTTTATTTTTAAATCAAGAGTTTGTATAAAATCTAAGTTTCATTAAAGTAACGAAAATTGGAATATCGCTTTATGTATTGAGGCCAAGTTTAATAGTAATGATTTTCACGATTCCGGTATCATATTATTTCAGTATAATTGAATTTAAATAGAAAATATAGTTTGCTGCATAATTACATACTGTTGCGAACTAAAATGATTAAAATGTATTTTTGTATGAAAATGTAAAATTATCAAAATGTATAATCGAAAATTTAAACGTCAAGAATTAAATTTTAAATATTTAAAAGTACAAATAATAACGTAAACAAGGAAAAGTAAAAGTCCGTCGATGCTTTGTATTTAAAAGCCAAAATTCGTAGAAAAAATAGACGAAGCGAAGAATGTGGCTAAACGAATACAAGGCAATCGAAGGTCGCTCGAACACAATAAACGCGCCTTTGTATACTTTAAAACTTTTGTTTTGAAGAGTAAAATAAATTTTATTCAGGATATTATAAAAAGGCGATATGTTTCGAATTATTAATATTAAAAAATTGTAAAAATTATATGTTAAAAGATAAAAAATTTTATTTACAGGTGAAAGTAAAATTCGCGGTTTAACAATTTTAAATATAAATCAAAATTACAGACGAATATTTGAATATTTAAAATAAAATATTAAATTTAGAAAAAAATTCGAGATTAAGCTATAACCGATCATGTGTGGACGCGTAAGCGTGGCCTCGAAGCCAATCGGTAAGGGGTGGGGGGGGGGATTTTTCCTCGCTTCGGTCATTAATTTTTCCTCATGAAAGTATGGATGCACGTGAAGACACAGAGAGTCGATCTGGGGCCCCTAGGCTAGCCGTGACGTTATCGCGAAGAGTAAGAGTGGGGGGTCTCTTGCGCCGTGCGTAAGCAAGCGGCCCAGCGGCGGTGCTTGAGCCGCCGAAAGCGTCCGGCGTGGAGACGATAAAAGGGTCGCGCATCGAGCGCTCGGGCACACTCTCTCTTCATCACCCCTTCATCATTCTCTCTAGCGCTCCTTACTCTAAAGTAGAATATCTCACTCTTGCCTCGAAGAAATTTAAGAAATTAATTTATTTTCAAATTCATTTCCGAATATCGTATCCTTTCCTCGATCTTGTTAGTAATATAACACATACTGCGATCGAATATTATTATATTTAACGAAATATGCTTCAATAATGAAATTGTAATCAGTTTTCTTTGAATATTCTAAAGCATAATCCTTTTATTTATATACGACAACATTTATTTTAACAATGAATTGTAAATAATATTCATATAGGATCATTCAGAATTCTTTAATTGATAGAAAATAATTAAAATTTAAAAAGCCTTCTCAAGTATTATATCTTTTGTTTTCAAAGTTAATTATACTGTAAAATTTTTTCTCTATAAATTTATTCAAAATTTCAAGCTAAAAAATTTCCTAATGTCGTTTCTTATCAACGATAAAGTATATCTATATCAACAACACACACGCTCAATTGCAACCCGTAAGATTAAACGAAGTAAACTCTGTCAGCTTCGCTCAACTCGGAGAAACTACAATTTACCCTTGAACTTTCTCCGCCTCCTCGCTTAGGCTTAATGAGAAATAGAAGAGAGCCTTAGCCCGACCGCGTTGACGCGTTTGCTAAGCCCGACGTGAGGTTTATGCTTCGAGTTAATTAAAACGCGCGTCGTGGCTCAATTTTTCTTTCGTTTTTAAGTTTTTAAATGTAATAAAAAATTTTTAAGTTTCGTGAATTGATACCACCGACGCGAGACTTTCTACGCACCTTTTAATAAATTACTAATTTTCATTTAAATAAAAAAAAAAACAAAAAAAATTTATTTATTTATAAAAGTTAAATTAAAAGTTTGTTCAGTAAAAATAATTGATTCGAATTCGTAAAAAAATACTACTCTCTTTCATACGAAAGCAAAATTTGAAAACGCGCGTTTTTTGATTTTTCAATTTAACTTTCATCGGGTTAAAAGTTAAAGAGAAACGAATACATGAAAACGAATTAAATTGTTTCGATTGGTTTCTTTATCAGAACAGAGATAGAAAAATCAAAAAAAATAATAAAACGAGAAAGAGAGAGATAGAGTATCAATAAGCTTGTTGAATTTAATTTGATTAATTTTATAATTTAATTTTGGATTAAATCAAATTACCACGTCCGTACGGTGTTTGGGTTTTTCAGAGTAATTTATATAACGAAATTGTACGGACGATCGAATCAAGATTCGTTTCATGAGTTATTGACATTTTGAAATTTTTTTCTTTTTTTTTTCTTTTTTCATTTTCAGTGACGTTGGTGAATTTAATTATTTCTCTTTTTTTCCCATCGCGATGAAAATAGTTCGTTGACTTAATTTTTAAAATAAAAAAAAAAAAAAAAAAAACACGAATATAATTTAAATTACAATCTTTAATTGTTATTTTTAATAATTATATTTTTCATTTCTTTAAAAGATTGAACTAATTTTTATAAAATTTATTGAAAAAAAAAAAAAAACGATTAGACTTCACAATATAATAATTAATACTTTTTTTCTTCAAATCAACTCACAAAAAAACATTAAAATTTCAATCCACAATTATCACACCGTGAAAAAAAAAAAAAAAACCACATTTAAAAATTAACTAACCCCCACCAAATAAATCAACTTCATTAACCAAAATCATAAACCAAACTCTCCCACCAACTTGTACGGCATATCCTAAAAGATGCAAAATTTTATCAAGCAGCTTAGCCAGCGTCGCGTCTTAAACCCACCGACTAATCGCTGCTCCCAAGGCAATCGCGACGAAAAGCAGCTTTTCCACGTTTCAAGACGTTGGTAGGCTAAGTTTCCCGATAATTCGCCGACGACGTCGGCGTGCGCTTACGAGGTAGGCCAAGATTAGCGAGCCATGACTGAGCGTAAAATTTTGCGATTACTATGTTTTCATTCGTCGCGTCGCCCTGTGTATTGTTTGAGAGAGAAAAGTTTTTTGATGGGGGAAGTACGAAAGAGAAAATTGTTCGTAAAATGCCGGTGGATTGTTTTAATTATGTATGCGTTTTAGTACTGTAGAAGTTTAGAGAATGAATATGTTTTATCTTTTTTTACAGTCAATTATTAAATAAATTGTGATATGCGAGATTTGAAATAATGGTAAAGTACCATTTTTTAATAAAAAAAATTGTTGTATCGAATGACAATTTTTTTCTTTTTTTTTTTTTTTTTTTTTATCAATCAATAATTTATTTATTGGCTATCGACTTAATTTTAATATTTTTTCGGACTCTCAAACGTTTTAATGCCTATATATTTAAAATTGTAATCAAACAAGCGCAATTTGATATAATTTAATTAAAGAAATGATACTTAATTAAAGAATACATTTTGCGAATTTATGTTCATTTATTAAATCAAGAGTTTTTAAAACAGATAGTTTATTCGCATCACTGTGTGTAAAGAGTTTTGTCATCCTAGATTATTGATGATGCTTTAAAACACCGACTTAATCAAGCTATAAATATTTGACTCTTTGTACCTTTTATTTAAATAAAAAAAAAATAAAAAAAAAAAAAAAAAAAAAAAAATTTCAATGATTATAAATACGTTAAAGTATAAATTGATAGCTTTTGTCGCATCAAAAAATTCAGCAAATGCATAACTTGTCAATTTTGCATCATAAACTTTGAATAAATTTTAAAATAGTTTTCAAAAGTTTAAATTAAAATAAAGTGCAAACTTGTTGTGATAAAATTTTCTTCAATTATTTCGCGCAGAACTGCGATTATAAAGTTAAATCTCAACGATTGAACATTTACGAGATATTAAAATTTTCTTTAAACACCAAATTTTCAAAGCTCAAAAGTATTTTTAACTCTGTTGCGCTCATACTTGCTCACAATAACACGATGAACATACGCGTAAAACAAATGCACGAGAAACTTAACAACAAACCAAGTAGAACAATGTATAAACCCGCCGTAGGATTTCCTTTCGTACGTTTGCATTGGTAGATGAGCCGTTCGAGATCGCGTTAACGTTTTTATCGTTGACGGAGAAGGAATGGGGAAAGGGGAAAGGGGAAGGGTTTTGCGATTGAAATTTTATGAACAATGCGCGCACGTTGATGGGTCAGCAAGGACATTAAACCTCTACGTTTATCGTTTCAAGTCGCGGTTTGCACTTACCCCTACCGCTGTCTATTTCGCGCTGCTGCTGCTGCTGCTGCTGCTTCGGCTCGTCCTTTACGGCAATGTCGGTATAAACGTTACAAGTTGCGTGTTACGTATACGTCTATAAGTGCCTTTAACGCTCGTACATCGTAACGCTTTATATGTTTGTTTGCGTGTCTGGCGATAACTATTTATTATGGATTTGTGTGTGACGATGAAATACGTATATAAATGGTTAAATGTTGATAAAACAGTTGAACGTTAACATTTAAATTTTTTATACATTTTTTAATCGAAGATTCTTTAGATTAACGCTAATAACCGATTTTCTTCTCTGAACTTTAATTTTTTATTTGACGTACATATTATGTACTCAATTATAGTGCACAGATATAAATTTAATTGTTAAAAAATTAAAAGATAAATATTATAAAATTATTGTAAGTAAATAATTTCATCACAAACGAAGGAAAAAAAAAAAAACATCCTTAAGTCTATATACTTTAAAGAACCTTCGAGACTTAACACTGTATATGATACCTCCCGACATATATTCATAGACAATGCTAAAGAAATTTTGCATAAAATCAACGAGAGTATACTTTATTTTCCGCAACAAACAAAACTTACTAGCAGCGCGCCGCTTTTTGTTTCCTTACTCCTCCTTCTCGCCTCATTTCTTTGCTCGTAGTTCAATCGGGAAAAGCTTTTCTCTCTCGTTTTCTCAAATGCTTTCGGGGCTTCTCACAATTCGGGGCGAGCGCCTCGTGAGAGAAACCTTCGCGCGCTTTGCGGCTTCTTACGGTTGTACTATGTATCTTTTGTGCTGCTTCGCCGTTGGGTAATGTCGGTATGTCGGCGGGTATTTTGTGCGTGTACACGTCGAGGTAATAATTTTCCTTAAGTCTTTTCCTTTTTTTTTTTTTTTTTTTTTTTTTTTTTTTTTTTTTTTTTTTTTTTTATTTTGGTCCGGAAAATTTAACGAATTAAATCTTTACGCGTTAATATGTATATTTATATATGAGTGTAGTGCATCGATAGAAGAAAATAATTTTAATAAAGAAAAATGTTATCTTCGAAATGGTTTTCTTGTTTTAAATTATTTTGTTTTTTTAATTCAAGAAATTACCTCTTCCTTGAAGAAGCTAAAATTTCTTTATCCGAAAACTTAATTCGTCAATGAAGTATTTTTTTTTTCTAAAATTGTATTGAATACTATAGAGATAAATGTATATTTGTCCCAAGAAAATTTGTTATTGGTTTAAACAACGGCCATTTTGGCTCAAAAGAATCGATAAGTTAAATGAAGTTATTTTTTTTTTTCGACTTTTAATAATTTTAACTACAATAATTTAATAAATAATTTATTAAATAAAAAAATTATTTGTTAATGAAAAAATTTCACATTCTTACTTAGAATTTTTGCTCTCAAATTCTCATGTTGGAAAAGAAAACATGTAGCCATCTAATGACATCACCTCAAAGCAAAAGTGTTAAAACCAAGAATAGAAATTGTTAGGGCAAAACAAAAAAAAAAGAAAACATTTTTCTTAAAAATTATTTTCTTAGTTTAAAATTATTCTATCATTTTTTTTTTTTTTAATGAATCTAATTCATCTATCTGTGTTTATAATAAATTTGATATTAGAAAAAGAGACGATTTATTTTTGATCGAATTTCATCATAAGATTAACGGAATTTATCGTTACGATAATGGCAAATATCATATCATTTAAATAACAAACGAAACTTACGCTCCAAACATTAAAGTTCAAACATTAGATAATGTATTTAAACGATCGATGCACTGGTCGGTCACGCACATGTGCGCTACACACATACATTCATAACCGTAAACATCTATGTATACATGCGTTAACGCACGCGCACGCACGTATTTGCAATGCGTGATAAGACAATTTAGATAAAGCGACGCGATTAAGATATAATCACGCGGTTCGTTATATTTTAATCGATATTAGGTACATAAGCTTAAACTAATTAAAAGCGGAATAGTTTAACGATAACGTATATATATATAAATTAGAATATTGTTTGTCATTGTCTTAATGAGTTCATTTATTTCTAACTGTATTTTGTAAAAGTTATCTAAAATATCATTAATATATTCATTAATTGCTAGAATATGCATTTTTTCATGAAATTCTTTTATTTTTATGTATCCATTTGCGTTAAGTATTAATCTGAGGCATTTTTTTTTTTGTTGGTATTTTTGTAGTAATTACACCTCTCTTCCATGTTTCTCTCACCGCTCTTCCAACTGTGACAGGGTTAACCTGCATCAGTAAATTATTTAATCCTTAGAGGGTCGGAATTTTAAAAATTTTCAAAACTTATTGTTTGTATGAAAAAGTGATTAAAGTCCCCCCAACTTAAACCCAAACCCTAAGACTGAATGTTTACGAGTCAAATCTAGACATATATATGCGCTCTTCTGGCCCGGGTCTGTAATGTTCTGTGTTAAATTTTTTAAAATTGAAAAAAAATATTTTATATGCATGAAAAGATATACATAGGGATTTTTTGAGTCTCTGATTATGATTCTGGGGTGAAAATTGTAAATTTGAAACTGTTTGATTCTCAAAATATTAAAAATTCTAAGAATTTCGAATGATGAAAGTATTCGCTATTAGCGAATACCCAGGATCAATGACGTAGACGCTGCGACATTCTGATGTGTTTATGTATCGCGTACATTAAACATACGTGTGAGTGTGTGTATGTGTGTGTGTGTGTGTGTGTGTTCGGTTAGAAAATTGAATACGTATAACAATATGTACAAAATCAAAATTGAGCGGAACAAGCAGCAATATTTAGTTCGTCATTTTAAATTTAAAAAATATAACTATATGTATATATGCAACAATTATTACTAATAATTATAAATTATTTTATTTCTAAAAATGTAACTATATGTGTATATGCAATAATTATTAATAATAATTATTATTAATTATTTTCTATACTGATTATTAATCATTTTTTATAATTATTAGTTTCGGAAAAATTTGTTTGTCAATAATTTATTTTCTCACGCGCGTCATTCTGGCGCTCTAAAGGTTATAAAGTAAAAAAAAAAAAAAAACCACCCATCTGTCTCTCGCAAAAGTCCCAGCCGTCAGGCAACACGCAACACAGACTTTTTAGTTCATGTTCGATCACTAGATGGCGTATCAATTCCCGCTAGTGAAAAATCGAACTCTAGTCAATATAACACCAGAAGAAACAGACTTAAACGATAAATTTACCGACTCCCAATCCCTCTCCCATTTTTTTCATACTGCTCTTTCACTTCTTATCAACCTCTCTTTTACCACTTTCTCAATTCTTACTCGGTTCTTCCTGCTCTTCCCTTTTCTTTTCATCTCATAATTTCCCCTCTCTTCTCTTTCTCGTCTTCCCGTCCCCCTGACTCTCTGTAGGCTGTATGTTTAGAAAGCCGAAGGTGAAATCGCACAGCAAATTTCAACCGTTCGGTAACTTGATAACAAAATAGTATATCACAGACTCTTTAGTTCATGCTCGACCACTAGATGGCGTATCAATTCCCGCTAGTGAAAATTGGAACTCGTATCAACATAATACTAAAAGAAACACGGTTCAGAGATAAAATTTACCAACTCCTCACTCCTCTCTTATATCTTTCCTACCTTCTTCTCACTTCGATTTAACCTCCCTTCCACCTCTCTCCAACGGCCCTTCCACTTCCCTTACACCACCCTCTAACCTCTCTTCCACCACTCTCATATCTCCCACTCAGTTCTTCTTGCTTTTCTTTTCTTCCGATCTCTCACTTCTCCCCTCTCCCTCCTCTTTCCTGTCATCACGCCCCCCTCCCTTGCTCATGGAAGGCTATTTATTAAGAGCTGGAGGTAAAGCCACACAACACTAGGAAGATTTAATTTGTTAATGAGAAACAAGTGTGCTACGTCTCTTATTTTTTCAGGGATTTTATAGACTTCTTAGTAATTATTCAGTAACTTGTAAGGGGCTTTTTAGTAACTTTTTAGGGATTTTATAGTCTTTTAAATAATTAAGTATTTTTTTAGTAACTTTATATGGATTTTTCATTAACTACTTAGTAAGTTTTAGTAATTTTATAGGGATTTCTCAGTAACTTTTTAGTAGCTTTTTAGCAATTTTTAAGGGCTATAGGGTCTTTGTAGTAACTTCTTGGTATTTTCTTCGGGACTTTTTGAGTTTTCTTAGTAACTTCTTCGTTACTTTATAGGGACTAGTAATTTTTAGAAAATATTAAGTAACTTTTTAGTAACTTATTAATAACTTTATAGGGACTTTCTAGTAACTTTTTATTAACTTGAGGGATTTTCTAGTACCTTCTAAGTAACTATTTAATAACTTTTTAGTTATTGTGTACGGGCTTCTCAGTAACTTTTTAATAACTCTCTAACAAAATTTTAGTATAATAACTTTTTAGGGACTTATCGGTTACTTTTTAGAAAATTTTTACTAATTTTTTGGAGACTATATAGTAACTGTTTAGCAACTTTTCAAAAACTTTTTAGTTACTTTTTGGTACCATCATAGGGGCTTCTTAGTAACTATTTAATAACTTTTTAGGGACCCTGTAGTAACATTTTGGAGACTTTATAGGATCTTTTTAGTAACTTTTAGTAACTTTTTAGGGATTTTTTAGTAACTGAAGTAAATTTAAGTAACTATATAGTAACTTTTTAGGAACTTTATAGGATCTTCTTAGTAGCAGTTAGTAACTGCATTTTTCAATTATTCGTCAGTAACTTTTTAACAACTTTTTTAGAAATTATCAAGTAATTTTTTAGTACATTTTAGGGACTTATCAGTAACTTATTTGGGATTTTTAAGGACTTCTGAGCAACTTTTTAGTAAATTTTTAGTAACTTTTTAGGAACTATTTAGTAACGTTTAAATAACTTCTTAGAAAGTTACCTTACTCTTTCCGCTCCTCTAACTGTGATGTGATTAACCTGCATCAGTAAATTGAGTATCCCTTAGACGGCCGGGATATTAAAAATTTTTATAACTTATCTATATGAAAAAGTGATAACAAGTCTCCAACTTGGATCCAAACTAAAACTTAATGCATACTAGTCAGACCTAGATGCATACATATGTAGGTCCTTCGGCGTGAGACTAATTTTTTATATTGATTATTTTTTAATTGAAAAAAAATATTTTGTATGCATGAGAAGGTGGAAATAGGATTTTTCCTTTGTTAAAATTCAACTCATAGCAATATAAGACTAAAATAATCACGGTTCAGATAAATTTACCGACTCCTCTCCCTTATGCCACATCTTTCCCACTTCCCTTTCGCCTCTTTTTAACCTCTCTTCTATTTTCCTCCCACTCCTTTCCTACCTCTCTTTCACTTCTCTCCAATCTATCTTTCACCACTCTCCAATCTCTCATTCAGTTCTTCTTGCTCTTCCCCTCTCTCGATCTCTCACTTCCTTCCTCTCCCTTCTCTTTACCGTCATCCCGCCCTCCTAGCTTTCGGGAAGCTATTTATCTAGAGAGCCGAAGATGATACCACACAACACCAGAAGATTTAATTTGTCAACGAGGAACAGGAGTTGTGCTACGTCTCTCTCATCTTTTTCCAATATTTTCCCATATCTCTTCCATCCCTCAACTACATATGACGAATTTCAACTTTTCACCCTTTTTTCTATAAGGGTTATTTATTGAGAAATCTGACGGCGATTCGATATAATGCCAGTGAGAGTTGTGAGGGCATTGCAATTCATTTAAATGCTGCAGGAGGTTTGCTACCCTTTTCCCACCTCTGTCCCATTTCTTTCTTCTCTTTTCCTGATCATTCGCTTTCCCCTTCTTTCTTCCCTTTCCCTCTTCTCCCTTCATCGTTTCGCCCCCTCTCTCTTTTTCTAAGGGCTATTGATTGAGAGAACTGACAGCGACTCGGCATTGGACCGCAGACTCACCTGGATCCCCCAAGATCAATGCAACGAAGCACAAAGCTCAAGCTGCTTTCTCATCTCTCAAACCCTTCTTTTACAACCCCTAAGTTTCTCGCGAAACCAAAATTCGCACCTTCAACGCCATAATCAGGAGCATCATCTCCTATGGCATCCCCATCTGGGGCTCTATCCTTCCCCATTGCCTGCAATCTATCCAAGGCACCTACATGCGGCTTCTTTGCTCATCCCTCAAAATTCTCTGGTTCATCAGAAACAAACAAATCCTCTCTGAAACCAGCTTTCCCTCTATCTTATAAGCTACCTCTACCTACGGTTCCCGTACAGTCCCACCCTAACCCTAGCATCCAGGCCTTTGCGAACCTTGCCTCTAAGCCTTATGACCAAGTCAGAAGACCCTGTCATCTGCGGCCTTAACCCTGCACCCTTTCCCTTCGCCCCTAGCGCGAGTGTCCCTCTAGTCGAAGAGGGGCCATCTCCCATTCTTACACCTTTTCTTTATTTTCAGGTTGGGGTTTAAGGTTTGTCCCGCTCTGAGAGGGGTTTTAGTCGGTAGGCACCAGCGATAGTTAGAAGCCAACTCACGCTAGGAGTCAGCTTCCGCTGATGAATCCGACATCACCCATCAACATCTAAGGTGTCTTTCGAAGATTTCCTCTCCCTTAGGTATAATAGCCCCTTAAAAAAAAAAAACGACTCGGCACAATACCACGATAAGCTGTCACTATACTTAAATTTATTTGAGAGCAGCAGCAGAAGGTTTGCTACTTTTCGAGAGCTGTTTATTGAGAGAGCCGAAGGTGAATCTACACAATACTAAGAGGTACTGCGACTTCACTTCAATTTGTTGAAGAGGATTAGGCGGTGTGTAACTACTGATTACATGATATACTCCATATTTTTCCGTTAAAATATCAATCAAAAATCTTTTTTTATATTAAAAAGAAGGCAAATCACATTTTATACATAAAATTTATAAAATACTTTCCTTTTAAAATCAATCAGAATTTACGAAAAATTAAAAAAATTTTAGTGAATATGTATTAAAACATGTATAAATAAATTTTGTAAAAATTTCAATAAATATGTGTAAATATATTAACATAATCGTATTATTTTTATAAATTTTTACGAATATATATAGATGTACTAACATTGAGAAGCATGCCACCTTTTTTGAAATCATATTCTCCTAATACGTTCTTTTGAAATCTGATCTAAAATGCGAATTTTCAAATAAATTTAACGAATATATATAGATATACTAACATTAAGAGGCATGCCACCTTCTTTGGCATCATATTCTCCTAATACGTTCTTTTAAAATCTGATCTAAAATGCGAATTTTTAAATAAAATTTAACGAATATATATAGATATACTAACATTAAGAGGCATGCCACCTTCTTTGGCATCATATTCTCCTAATACGTTCTTTTAAAATCTGATCTAAAATGCGAATTTTCAAATAAAATTTAACGAATATATATAGATATACTAACATTAAGAGGCATGCCACCTTCTTTGGCATCATATTCTCCTAATACGTTCTTTTAAAATCTGATCTAAAATGCGAATTTTTAAATAAAATTTAACGAATATATATAGATATACTAACATTAAGAGGCATGCCACCTTCTTTGGCATCATATTCTCCTAATACGTTCTTTTAAAATCTGATCTAAAATGCGAATTTTCAAATAAAATTTAACGAATATATATAGATATACTAACATTAAGAGGCATGCCACCTTCTTTGGCATCATATTCTCCTAATACGTTCTTTTAAAATCTGATCTAAAATGCGAATTTTCAAATAAAATTTAACGAATATATATAGATATACTAACATTAAGAGGCATGCCACCTTCTTTGGCATCATATTCTCCTAATACGTTCTTTTAAAATCTGATTTAAAATGCGAATTTTCAAATAAAATTTAACGAATATATATAGATATACTAACATTAAGAAGCATGCCACCTTCTTTGGCATCATATTCTCCTAATACGTTTTTTTAAAATCTGATCTAAAATGTGAATTTTTAAAAAAATTTAACGAATATATATAGATATACTAACATTGAGAAGCAAGCCACCTTCTTTGACATCATATTCTCCTAATACTTCCTTTTAAAAACTTTAAAAAATGTGATAAATAATTTTAGCTGTAGAAGGTTAGAAATAAAAACCATGTAATTACCAATTTTACTTTTTTTTATTTATTTCAAGTGAAGTACAAAAAGTTTTTTATCGGCTTAAGTTCTAATAATTACAATTTTTACATTATTATAATTTGAAAAGGAATATAGTATAAAATAAAAATTAAGTATGATACAAATTTTATATTTCTTATAATTTAATGAAGACATCTGTTGATTTTTATACTTCCGGTTCTTCAAATTCGTTAGAATATATTAACGTTTCATATTGTGTATGTAATATTTCTGATTAACTTCACAAGTACAATTAAATGCATGGTTCCTGTGCTCACAAGCACTTCTCGTGATTTTTTACTTTGTTTGAGAGGGCGACTTCTCTATAATTATTTTTTCCATGAAACACCTAAAAAAAAAAAATAGAAAAATTAATTAAAAGAACATTTTTTACATCGGTATCAAAAATACAAATTATAATAAATATTTTTATACCTGTTACACAGATTTTCTTTTATTGCCTAAGGGTTATTCTCTTTTTAATATTTCTTCCTTTTACGCAGACTCCTAATTGAATGGATGAGTAGATTTTGATGAGGAAAGGCTTAATATATTTTTAAGACATGTCTCCATGGGCCGGATCTGTGGCCAAGCTTTATTTCGCTGTTATTTTAATAATCGAGAACCTGAAAGATACAGAGTTTATTAAATATATAAATTTATAAAATTATGGAAAATATGATTAAAATTAAAATATGTGTATAATACCATTCCAAGCTTCGCGCCATGATGACAAGTCTCCTGGATATTTTAAGTCGTACTGCATCAAAATCCATCTATCGGTCCAATTGGGAGTCTGCGTCAAAGCACATAAAAATCTTGAAAAAAGAAATATGTAAATAAGCAATTTAAACATTTATCGTCAAGTTTTTTTTTTTTATATTTAGGCACAACCGCTTTGCGAAAGTGCCTTATATTTTTGTTATTACAAAAACTAGAACCTTTATTGAATTAACTTATTTTCACACAAAAATAATTTCTATATGAAAAAAAATTAATTTTGGTCATTTTTCAAAATTTATGTATGAGTGTACCATAGTATATATGTATACTATTTTATCGACAGCATAACTTTAACAGTTTTTAAGTAATTTTCAAGAAACTTGCATAAAATTTATTTTCAGAAAGATTTATTAACAAATACTCAAACGGCAGTACGAAAAAGAGTCTAACAAAAACACAATTATACAAAAATTTATAGAAAATTTCATAAATTCTTAAAATACTTAGTCGTAATTTTATAAAAAATAAAATAACAAAACTTTTTTGTATTTTACATCATTCTCTTTTTCAATCTACGTAAATATACAATATTTACACAGTTACATTAGTCAAATCGATTATAATTTTCATTTAACACGAAGAAAAAATATTTTTTTTATGTTAACTTGACAGAAAATGTTCCTAGAGAAAAATACCAATTACAATCTTTTTGAGAATAACAAGATAAAACTTTACCACATTTAAGAATATTTCTGTTTTTCTTAATTTTTTGTAGATGTAAAAATAATAAAAATTTGACATTCAACAGAAAATTCTTGAAACATTCTTGAATATTATTATTATTATTATTATTATTATAAATTATTCATCCTTCCCTTCCTTTCTGCTCAATAACATTTTGTAATTTCTTCTAAAAAATTTTAAGCAATAATTATTTAAAAATTATTGTATTAAATTCTTAGTTATTGTTATTACTTTTATATATAGAAATAATAAAAATGCTGAAATAGTTGAATCTAAAATTATTGTTTGGAAAATTTTATTTGTACGTAGAATGATAAATTTATAAAAATAAAATAAAATATAACATTTACTGTACATCAAATTATATGTATATGTACAAAGTAAAATAAAACAAATAAAATATGTTTTATTATATATTTTAAGTTACACAATTTGGCAACAAAATATTTGAAAAAAACTTTTTTAATGCATTTTATAAACTGCACTAAAAAGAATTTATTAATAGTACTTATCAAATTAAATGCATACATAAAGAATGTCATTATCGTAAAATATTTATAAAATAGAAATAAAAATTGAAAATGATTATTAATTTATTTTAATAAAAAATAAACCTTTAATGTCACTTACATCATCTGCAACTTCATTACAGCAACACGAAGTTGATCTACAACTGTACAATCCGTTAAACCTGCAAAAAGAGATACTTTAGATACTTTTGGTGGCAAAGATGTAATGTATTCTTTTACAGTTACATACAGCTAATTGTTTAAATAAAACAAATTGAAATTATTTAATCCTACATTTTATAATTTATATTAAATACAGATTTGAAGACTTACATTAATTTACGATAAAAAGACAAAATATTTTGTTTGAAATTTGGAAATACGAATTGTAATTCAAACCATTGACTGTCGTTATAAATGAAGCGTTATTTAATAAAAAAAAAAAATAAGTTCCAAATGAAACAATGGAAATGATAAAAAATCCATCATTAATAATTTAAACACATTTATTTTAGACATGTATTATAAAAAAAAAAAAAAAAAAAATTCTACTAACTTTAATTATTTTAAAAATTATCAAAAGTCTTAAATAATGAAATTCATTTTATTAAGTTTAAGTAATTAATTTTGTTATTGTAAATAATTGAAATAAAATACTTATTTAATTATGCTTTGAATTAATTTGAAAATAATGTTAAATAATTTTATTTTGTTTATTATATTTTAATATAAAAACATAAAATTATTTAACTAATTTAATTTTTAATGATTAAATTCACTATTTTATTTATTTCTAATTCATTTTTTACAATAAATTGATAAATTAAAAAATAAAGTTAATTATGATTAATTTGTAATTAATTCATTACATAATAGTTCTTTTTTTTAATTTTCGCGATTATTAATTTTGATCATTATATTTATTTTAATAATTATTATAATAATCTTACCTTTTGTAGATTTACCTCTGTAGATTAATGATGTATTCATTGGCCTATTAAGTTCTTCTATTATAAATTAAATTCTCTATAAATATTCCTATATTCTCGATCATTTTTCTTTGCGCCATTATCAGTCTCTCGACATACATGATAATGAATGAATTGTGCGTAAACTATTGGCATTAGTAAAATGTGCATTTATGTTTAGCCGTAAATTTGTAAATTTACAGTCTCCTGTGCCATGAGAGATCCAAGCTAATACTGCTGCAAATAACAATAGAAATAATTAATAAAAACACCAACAAAAGACGAAAATTTGGGTTTTTAATACTTATTCGTGTTTTGTTTCTTTTATTTGAGCTAATTTACTTATTTAACAATATTTACTCAATTTTCAAGTATTTTAAAATATTCATTAGTAATGTTTGGAAGAGTGTTAGAAGAACGTTGGCACAATATTGGTGCAACGCTATTTGCTTGTCGTTCCAATGTTCTTTATGAAGTTTCATAAATTGCTCATTAATTCTAAAAGTGATAGAACTAAAATTAGAATACTTACCTGTAATCGTAGTGCTTGAAAAAAAAACTTTTCTTGAAACTTTACTTGATTGCATTATTATATTTCCAAGCTACTTAAATCTTACTACGAACCAAATCTGTTTATCCGTTCAACACCCAGGCGGTTGGATTCACCATCTTTATCCAGGCAATAAGTAAAATACTCGTACTATTCAAACTGCTCATAGAATAACTTTAATACTTTAATAGAAATAAAAATGTTAATTATATTATATTTAAGATTGTTAAATAAATTAATTTATTTTATAGTCTTTTTAAGCAATAAATAAATAATGAGTCGTACACATGTATATACAGATATGGCGGTTAACCAGTAACGGAAACATCCGAACCATACCGAATGAAAATGAATAGTTAAATTTTAATAATTTTTAATTTATTTTGTTATTATTTTATATTTATTATCATATTGTATTATATGATGTATTTATTTATTATTTTTTTAATGAAATTTTATTAATTTTGATTTAATTTTTTTACATTTTTCATTCATCAAAGTAATATACGTGCGTATAGGTATATGCACATGTGCATTT
The DNA here is from genome assembly GCA_949987625.1 of Chalcis sispes. Classification (NCBI taxonomy): domain Eukaryota; kingdom Metazoa; phylum Arthropoda; class Insecta; order Hymenoptera; family Chalcididae; genus Chalcis; species Chalcis sispes. The sequence continues at coordinate 63,568,307 of OX465096.1, read as the reverse complement.
ACATAATTATTATAAAATTATTTTATATTCAAACATTTTTATATTGTTCAAATTTAATTAATAATTGTATTAAAAATATGTTTTTACAACAAGATTTTAATAAGAAATGTAAAAGAAAAATAGTACAAGCGCAAAGCGCAAATTTTACGGTCGTGCCTCATGTGCAAAAAGCAACCAAAGCGAGCTTCTTGCATGAGTCAAACCGTTTTTTTTATTTTATTAATTTAGGTCACAGTTTTGCAATTGTAATATTTTTCATTGAATTGTTAGTAAATTTTCTTTATAATTTTAATATAAATACTTTCATTTGATTAAGAATTTAAAATTAGTTTTTTAATTTAGATTGATATTACAATAATTTTAATATATTTAATTTTATTAGTATACTTAAATGGAAATTTATGACAAGTTGCAAATATATATTATTCTGTACTTATTTAATGTTATTATGTGTCAATAATTATTTGTATCAATTTTAAAATAAAACTTTTTACAATCTATAGGTAGTGATTTATTTTAAGAGTATATAAGAAATTATAGAGAAACATTAATTCCTAAGAAACGAAGTGTTACAATCTTGCAACGATCATTTTCAGATCCTATATCAAATTCGAAACTAAATTTAAGAATCTCCTATCTGTCTCAAACGATTACTATGAGTTTATTTCTACTCGAAATTCTTGTAATTGACGACGCATTAAGCATACAAAAACGTGATACTTAAATAACTTCTAAATTAAAAAAATAATATTATACATGTTTTAGGTGTCAAACCAGCGCGGATCAACATCTTACAGCCGTTGGCGATGGTTAATACGTTTTTATTCTATAAGTGGAACTACTTTTGGATACTAACTTTCTACACAAGAAATAAATGAGCAAACGGATTTAGATGCTTATTCATAGAGAAGAAAAAACAATTTTTTCACATCAAAGATTGGTCTAATTTTTTATATATTTAATTTTAATATTAATTTTTTTAAATATCTTTATTACTCACGTTGATCTGTTTCGGAGCTATCAAGGACTGACCTGCCGCGCTGTACACACGCCCTTAAATAGAACTCCGCGGTCCTTCCCCCACTGCTCTGACGCCTCGCGCCACGATTTAATAGCCGTACGGCTATTTACGCGACTTTTTGTTTTTCTACTTCAATTTTATATTTCTCGGGTTTTTCTATTTCGCGACTTCCCGGCTCGAATTGCTTCGCTCAATAGCCTGACGGCCACAGGAATAATCTCACTGTGCACGTAAGCCTTCGAGGAAGCTGAGCTCTCGAACAATTTTTCGATTAATATGTTACGCGATTCCTTGAAAACTCCTTGTGTTTACATTTTCTTTGTCACAATCGCTTTTCTTATAATAAACGAATAGCCGAAACGAAAGTTTATCGATTTTAAACACAAAGCCTCGCATTGTTTACATTTTACGCTTCGAGACTTAACAATATAAATAAATTTAATTTTACATCACACATGAAATTTTACAAAATTATTATATAATTACACGAAAAATCGAATTTAACATAAATGCACTTATTTTATATAATAGTTTGAGTCGCGAACAGCCTCCGTGGCGCAATCGGCTAGCGCGTTCGGTTGTACACCGAAGGGTTGGTTGTTTTGAGCCTACCAAGGGGCGACCATTTTTTTGTTTTTATTGTTTTTTTTTTTTTGTTTTGTTTTTTTTTTATGCTTGCCTTTGACATTTTTACTTTTACGCGTTACGTGGATCGTTGTATCATCGTTTTTCTTCTTATTTTAATATACTTTGCATGTCAAAGGATACGATAATAAACGCAACGCGTGCTTATTAAAATGCGCTCGCATCGTGCGTGCGCGCGCGCGTTAGTTTACTTTACCTTTATCGGAAATGTGCGTCTTATATGAACGTATGCATATAAGACGACGGCATACCTTTTTTTTTTTTTATCTCTTCGTTTCAAACTTCATCTTCTTTGAAATATTTCATATATATTTTATAATTTCGAAGCTTGCGGCAATTTCTTATACCTGCGAGACGTTTTCTTTCACACTTGCATTATTTCAGCTTTTGCGTGTAAGGGTCGCTTCTTTAGCGAAATTTTGTTTATTTTAAATAAACAAGCTTCAAAGTTTCAGTCGTTGATTTATTTGTGCTTTACATTAATGATTGAATCGAAATCAAAAAATGAAATATTCGATATCACGTTTTCTTTCGATATAACGTAATGGCCGATACATTTCGTACTTCAGGAAATAAAGATATTTTTTTCATTCAAAAAAATTAACTTCAATTTAAAATTTAAAATATTTCTAACTATTTTATACATTGTTAAACATTGAACATTCGAATGTTAAATAGTAAAATAAAACGTAGATGTGCACTTACATTACATATATAACGGTTCGTTGATTCAGTCAAATTAGTTTGACAAAACAAGTATTAGACTTAATGTTGCTTCTATAAAATTTTCAATATTTAATTAATCGATTAATCGAAACTATTTACCATAATTTTTAAAGATTAAAATAAAAAATGATAAAATATTTTATAGAAAAATTTAATCATGAATATTATAAATATAAGATTGCACATGTATTAATTAGCCTTCTTGCGAAACAAAAAAAATTTCGAGCTAAACATCTATAATATACTTCAACTTTACAAATTCTAGTTTGATAATATACGATAGAGAAGCTCAAAAAATTTTCGTAGAACCAACGAACGATAACAATAACAACGCGAGCCAATATTTCGTTGTAAACAGCTAGCTTTGTTTTTGTTTTTTCGTATTTTATTTCTTCGCTTCTCCCCCAAAAGGAAGCGAGCTCTACAACCTGAGAGCAATTAATTCAAACAATGTTTACCGACCACTTTAATCAGAGGAAGGAAGGAAGTAGTAAGAGAGAAAGCGAAGGAGAGAAGGAAAACAAGTGAAAGCCGATCGGACGGCTCGAGAGTGTGAGAGAGAGAGAGAGAGAGCAGTTGGCGGTGACGGCCATCGATGGCTTCTGGTTAAACTTCGCTACGATCGATCTACGCTTATATATGTATATAAAGATGCGTGTGTGTGATTGTGTGAATACGCCTCATCTATACACACGAGTACATAGCAAATCAAAGATGTGAGTTTGAAATTGTAGACGAGGAGAGTTTCGGTTTTAATTTGGTCATGGTTGGACGCATTATTTTAATGTTGGATATTGAAACAACAAAGAATTTTAAAAAGAAATGCAATTATTAAACAATGTTTAATTACAAGAAAAGCGATTTAATATTTTGAATCTTATAAGGCATTAAGAATTAATTAAATTTTGAATTTCAAAACATTTTCTATGTTTTGAACAAAAGCATTTTAACGTTTGTGTTTAAAAGCAAGTATGCAAATATTACACAACAACGAACTTTGTTATAATAATCGCTTTTAAATCCTAACCTCAAATTTGAAGCTACATTTTTAATAATAAAATCTTTTCAACCTCAAACAGAATAATTTGTTTACCATATTATATACGAAAATTCAAGATATTTTTCTCTTCTAAAGAAACACCTTCTCGCGTTTAATTTCTAATCTACAAAACCAAAAAGAAATATACAAGTATTCTACAATATATAGTACGAAAACTTAATTCCAGCTGTCACTTAAAAATTGAATTCATAAATGCACCGCAAAAAAAAAAAAAAAAAAAAATTTCATTTTCCGTAGAGCGGCGCGCGAAAAGAGAATCTAAAATTGCGCGTAGAAACAGTCAACAGGTGCACCGCACGCATCGTTCGGTTATGTACAGCGTCGTATAAGCTCGCGATGAGTTGTACCGAGCCGTTGGAAATCTCGCGGGATCGCTTTGTAAGCGCAGGAAGTCTGACTGACGGCGATGCATAAGTGATGCAGAGCAACGGGTCCTCGCGGGATCGTCGGCCTCTTGTGTGCAAACGTAAGTCTCCCTGTGTCCCTGTGTCGCGCGTTTGTTTCGTCTTTACAGATATCTCTCTCTCTCTCTCTCTCTCTCTCTCTCTCTCTCTCTCTTGTGCACGTGAGTGCGTGAGGATTTTACGCCGAGGATTCGCAAGGTTACATCGCGTGGAAGCAAATTTTCTTTGCCGCGAAGCGGATGATGAAGATAGCGGATGAATTATGTCGATGACGGTGAATATTTGAGATGTTGGTTTTGAAATTAATTTTCGTATGACAATTTGAGACTTTGTGCATTTAAAAATAAAATGTTAATTCTATACATCATTAATTATTATCGTTTAAAATAAGAATAGCAATTCTTAAAAGTCAAAAGCGCGCTACATACGACTTTCGAGAGGAAAAGAAACCCCATACTACGCGAAAGCTTATTCTACAAAGCGAAAATTTCTTATTATCCAGTAATAAAGAGAGCGAAAGATAGAGCAGAGTCGGAGAATTCGCGGAGGGTATAGAACCATTGCTCTCACTCTCTCTCTCTCTCTCTCTCTCTCTCTCTCTCTCTCTCTTTCTCTCTTACTCTTTCTCTACATAACTGACTAAAACGATTCGCTCATTCACTCTCTCGCTCTCTCACTTTCTCACTCTCTCTTTCTCTTTCATTGAATCGTTCGACAAGGCTCTTCAGAAATTCCCTTTTGCGCGTGTTTACGAATGTGGTGCGTGAGCGCGCGAGGCTTTTGAAAGGCGCGCCGCTGCCGTTGCCGACGCTCCGGGCTAAATTTACAATCAAGAAGAAAATTCAGGCTACGCGGGTGTTCGTTTATCTATATATATATATATATATAGATATATATATATATATATATATATATATATATATATATATATATATATATATATATACTCGTATATATAGATATATATAAATGTATACATATGTATATACAATGTAGCAAGAGAACGTTACCTTTAACGCACCAGGCGGCTGTTTGCAAATTGAAATTCATCTGTCTGAAACAATCTTGAGCTTAAATCTCTCTCTCTCTCTCTCTCTCTCTCTCTCTCTCTCTCTCTCTCTCTCTCTCTCTCTCTCTCTCTCTCTTTCTCTCTCTCTCTCTCTCTCTCTCTCTCTCTCTTTCTCTATTATACGAGCGCATATTTGAAGGTCGAAACGGCATTTACGAAATTCTCGTTTTAAATGCGGTAAGCCTCGAATCTCTTGACGTTTGTCGATGTATTGAAATGTTGCGAATGTTTCTCTCGAGCAGGCGCGGCTTATTCTTGAAGGGAACATTGTTTGATTCGATTGTATAAGTCGTACGAGCGAACGTATACATATGTAATAACGACGAATTAAATTTCGTCGCGTCGCTAATTAATCTCTAATCCTCGTTAATGCTCGCGAATAATCGATGATTCATGAACAGCGATTCGTTCGTTCCTATCTATCTGCTTTATCTTATTAAATTGTGATTGTTCAAATGTTTAAACGAACTACCGGACGTGTGTTTATTTAACCGTAATTTAAATTTTACCATTAAAATCTGCAGGTAATTTTTTCGCTGCTACATTCAAACTAAATATCATCTTAACCAAATGAAAAAAAAAAAAAAAAAAAAAAAAAAAAAACACCGCATACAGTTAAACGTAAAAAGTAAAGCACAACCTAACGCGCTTCGCTAATTTGCTTATCCACTCGGCCAGAAACAGAGAAAAAGAGAGAGAGAGAGAAAGTCTCGGTATAACAACGCGCATCGCGTAGACAACACACACGCACACACACACACACACACACACACACACACATACGCGCGCCCGCAATCGCAAGGCGCGCAGCTTCCACGGAGTTTCCACGAAGACTAGCGTCTCGAGAATACGCGCGCCGAGTCTTAATGAAGCCCATTCACATGGGGGGTTATTATCGTTATACGCGCTCGATAATCGCTTTCTCGCGCGGCAGGATGGCTGCGCGGAAAATAGAAGGAGAGCGGTGTGCTTGAAGGGGTTACTTTAACGCCACGTATGCGCTTATGCGTACGTATGGTATAGTTATGAGAGCGCGCAAGTGCGCGAGCGAGGCTAGCCGTAAGACGAGGGGGAAAGAATTTTTAGAGGTTGTGGCGTGAGAGAGAGATGCTTGGGAGCTAATTAGGATGCGTTGGGGAGTTTAGCCGGGGTGCTTAGCGGGCTGGTAATTCGAGTGCTTCGTGATTCTTACGGTTATTGTAGGTTTCTTTTATTAATAATTATTATTATTTGTTTTTTTTTATTTTTTCAAGGTGAATATCTATATGTATTATATAGATACATATTTGTCGATGATATTCACTTGATTATACTTTCTTACTTTATTTTTTCACATACTTATTTAGCATTATCGTTAATAATCGCGCAAAATTTCGTTCGATACCTAATTATATAAAAAAAAAAAAAAAAAAAAAAAAAAAAACGAAAAAAGAAAATCGTACCTTTATAATTAAAAAAATCAATCACACGCCCGTTTTAATAATCCAGCGTCGCGCTACGTCCCGAAATTCCATTCTCTAAAATACAAAATTTGCTTAACCGCTCTTGCATATTACATCCTCGCTCGGAAGACGCGCAACGTCGAAAGGATAATTAAATCCCGCGTACGTTTCGCGCGCATCACGATTACCTAAAGCTTATAGTTCTGGTATGCACACGCGGGGATCCAAAGTCGCGAGACGCGCAGACACACGCACTCACGCACGCACGCACGCACGCACGCGCACACGTGGATTTAATGCAATTTCGAGAGTTTCGCACAATCTGTTCCCCCTGTATAGACTCTAAGTAAGCGTACGTGAGAGCGTATTCGTGCGTTTCTTGATTTATTCCGTACGCTTTCCTTTTCGAGTTTATTATTATGTTTTGGTAGAAAGAAATAAGCGAGTTTTTATTGGAGGGGGGGGGAGAGGGAGGAGAGGTGAAGCGAGTTGGATTCTTGAGGCGGTATCGGTAATTGTTGATTGGATTTATTCGACGATCGATTGATGTTCCGGGGATTTCAAAATAGAAACTCTATTTTAAATTCTGTTAAAAAATTGTATTAAAATTATACTTGTATTAATTAAAATTATATACTTTAAAAATTTTGCGAGACATAGTGTTTTTATTTAAAATTAAGATTTCCAACAAATGTATTTTACTAAATAAAATTAATTAAAAAAATAAATATTTTGAAAAATTTTTTAATTTAATAGATATAAGTTATTAATTTTAATGTATTAATTTTAAATTAAACAAGCAGTAAATTAGTAGAAGAGAGTATAAAATAATAAATTAAAAACTAATATTATCAATACCATCGTTCATTCTTGATGATCTTTATTTTACACATTTACGTACAATTATAATGAATGTGCATAATTTTTTAATCAACTTTTAACGAACTAAAACAATTTCAAAAAATCTATCAAAATTAATTACCTAATTAGTCACTTTCAGCTTATATCGCGCCTTTCCTCGCCTCCTCTTCTTAATAATAATAATAAAAAAAAAAAAAAAAAAAAAAAAAGAAAACTACAAAGAACAACGAACGAACGAAGATAAGTAACTCACGTTGAATAAATTAAGGCGAACTTGAATATTTAAGGGTCGAGTTAAACAACCGGTTGAAAAGACAATTATTAGCAGAGGATCGCCGACACGTTTAACGTCGAAAAACCGCACGATGACACATTATGTCCCTTCTGGTGACCCGAAGTTTTTGCATACATAAAAAGTGGTACATTAACCGCTACCTCCTGCTGCAGGACACAAACGGCGAACGGAGAGGAAGAGAGAGCAATAGTACGCGGAACGCGTAACTTACACTTGCGGAAAGTTCGCCAGTTGGTATCTCTCGGAGAAAAAAATATTCCGAAAGTGTCTGTGAAATGGAGAGGGAGAGGGAGTGAAATAATAGAGAAGAGATACCGGAAAAAAAGAGGGGAGGAGTGTAAAGGAAGAGTTAATGAAAAAGGAGACGAAAAAACGTTGCCTGTAATTGCTTAATGCGAGGGTGGAAAAAAAACGAAGTAATTAATTTGTTTTTTTTTTTTTTTTTTTTTTTTTGCGATGTTAAAAACAAGTTATTTTTATTTTTATTTCAAATTTTGAGAATTTCCGTAATTAAATAGCGATCATACGTTTGATATTATAGTTTAATTTGGAAAGCATAAATTAAATTGATACGATTTATAAAATGTTTTTTTTTTTTTTTTATCAATTTCTTACTTTGTATAATTAATTCGAATTTATGCAATGATTATAAAATTGTTGAAAGATAAAATGTTTTAATATTTGAAAAATTTCAAAAATACTACATATATATTTATAATGACAATATTCGATGAAAGTATTACCCAAATTTTGAGCATTGTTTCCTATAAAATAAAAACTATTTCAAACGCTGTAACAAAAAAAAAAAAAAAAAAAAGAAAAAAAAAAAAAAAGTTCACTTTTCCCATCGTAAAAACTTCATCAGCAAAATACATTCCAACCAAAAACAATTTTACCAACGAAATAAATAAAACCAAACATTCACGCACATTTACATTGCAAGTACAAGTTTAAACGGAATTATCTAGGCGCTTTAGTATCAACCTCATACTCTTAACCTTACACACTAATTAATGCAAAAGTCACACCGAATACAACTAGTGACCCGACTGAGAGTTGCTCACGGATTTACACGGATTTCGAATTTACAGTGCTATTTCCTTATCACGAGGCGGATATTCGCTTTGCGCAACGAGTTTCACGCGTATCTAAAAATTTCAGCAGCGAATTGTTTATTTTTATTTTTTTTTTTTTTTCCATCTCGTGACTTTGACGAATTTTCACTTTGGCACGTACGTTTATGTTAATGAAGTTACTTCGCTTTGTTTAGTTTGGAATTACTAAAGTATTCTCTTTAATGAAATGTTTTATACGTACTAATTAATTGTTGATGATAAAACAACATTAAATGTCGATATTTAATTGTTGATAAATTACGTATTAACAATACCTAGCGACGTAGTGAAATTTTGCAATGAGATATTACGTAATTAAATATCATGATATCAATACTAACTTACTTAAAGTTTGCAGTTACGTAAGGAAGATATTTTTTCGATGATTGTTCAAACATTCCAATGATTTCTTAGCGTTATAATAAACTTACCTGGAAATAAAAATAAAGATTAATTAGTTTTGTTTGATTTAATTTTTATGGATGTTATATAAATTATGTAAATAATATGAAATTTTAATATAGAAAAATTTTTAGTAACTGTATAATCATATATATCTCAAATAACTCATTGATGTAGTGATACAACTATCTGACTGAATTCATTATTACATTTTATTTATCTTTTTCTTTACAATTCAACTTTATATTTTTTATTCAATTAGGTTTACTTTATTTTCAGTTTAAAATTGATCCTCTCCGGATATAAATTTGATATCGATAGTCTATATAAACTTTTAAACAAACATAATGTAATAAACGCATAATATAAACAACGCGATATAAACGAGCTCTCAACAATAACCAAATAATAAACCAAAACCCTTCAACAAACAACATTACCCAACGGATCCACTCAATTATCTATCCCCTATCGGTAGATAGGAGCCTTGGCTACCGTTCAGCAGCCATCGAATACCGCTTCTGAAGCCGCTTCTGTGAAACCGGCCGGCGGAAATAGTTATCGTAACCGTAAGTGAGAGAGAGAGAGAGAGAGAGACTCTGCCTCGTACTGGAGAATTTCCGAAGCTAGTAAACGGCAGCCGTCCTTGAGTGAGTAAGAGAGAGAGAGAGAGAGAGAGAGAGAGAGAGAGAGAGAGAGATAGACTTTGCAGGAAACAATCCGTCCCCCGGAAAAGTTAGCGAGGGCCGAATGAAACGCGATACGAGACAATGAAATTAATTAGGAACGCGAGAAGAGAGAGAGAGAGAGAGAGAACTGCGGATGGATTCCTCCGTGATAATTTACTCCGTGAGAAATCTCTCCTTGCCCCTCCTCCACCCTCTTCTCCTATTTTCGATTGTTGTTCTTGTTGGGTTGTTGTGTTGTTTTAGAACGGAATTCGAGGACTTCACTCTCCTGGCTGTTGATTTCGATTCCACTTAATTATTACACGGAGCTCGTCGGATATTGCGTTTGCGGAAGTTTAAGGAGGCTACCGCGACGTACTTAAGTGCGTCGAATTAATTTTTTCCTTCTTTTTCTCTCTCTCTCTCTCTCTCTCTCCTTTATTTTTAAAATTATTCGTAATATTTGAATAATTTTAAATAAATTTGTTAATTAAATAATGTGGAATTTTGTATAATAAAAACCAAAAGGTATAACATAATGGAATAAAAGAAATCTCAAAAGTATTTGTAAATATCTCGAGTTGATTGTCCTCTTTATAACCCTTCAATTTCAATTCAGACTCACTGAAATCAATGCTATAATCTCCATAATTCAACTCGAAGAAAAGCTAACGACAGTGAGAGCAAAAATAAAATCCATATACATCACCATTCAAAGTAGCGAAGGATAACGACACACCGCCGAATTTCATGCGGAAGTAACGAGAAGTGGAAAAGAGAGAGAGAATAAAAGGAGTGACGAGCTTTGCATATCCCTACAGCATTCGAGATAAAGATACGAGAATCGTCAGCTCGTATAAAGCGTTACTCCAGGCGTCCTTACGTAAATTCGAAGAACGACTAACTACGAGATACCAAGTAAAAGAGACGATTCATCGAAATCGGCTGTGAACGATTGTAACGTCGAGTTGTTATGCGCGCCGCTGTTGAGGAATAGAGTATATAAACGCGTTCGAGAACGGCTAAGACTTTGGGAGACTCGATTGTCTTCTTATGCGAAGGAGAGGGAGAGAGAAAAAGAGAGAAAGAGACGTTAGCGCGGAATTGAGCCAAAAGCGAAATGAGCGAATTGTAATTAACTTTGATTGCGCTAGACGAGAAGATTCGGGATAATTCTGTGTATTATGGGATGATATTATTGAGATGATGTAATTTCGGATTATTATACGTTTTTTTTTTCTCTACCCACGGGGTATGCTCGAAATAGTTCGTCGTCGTGCAATCATTATGTGTATATTAGCTTATCTCTCTTTGAAATTTGAAATTGAAGAATTTTTCAAGAGACATTTGTGAAATGAATGGGTTTTTTATTTAGTTCGGAGTTTAAAGACTTTTTTTACAACGGAGTTTATTTTAACCGGTAATGAGAGAATTTTTATTTAAAGTTTTATTCGAGCATGCTATGACTAAAAGCTGTATTTATCTATTCGTTAAATTGAATTTTTCACTCAAACAATATCTAAACTTGACCTACTTTACAATCAATAAAAACAAAAAATGGTAAAAGAAGCAAAATAAGATAATTAGCACGATTGTTTGTTAAAATTAAAAAAAACTTTAATTGAAAAGGAAGACTAGATTTTGAAAAAATTTGCAACGACGAAATAATCGGAGTATTCCAAGAATAAAGAATTTCTACGACATCATGTCTATCAAGTTAGCCTCGCCATTTTGTCTTTAAAAGAAAAAAAGGTTGTGCTGAATTGTGCTCAACTTGTGCTATAGTGTGTCGTAAATAAAAAGAATTAATTACAAAAATTTCGATTTTTATAGCGAAAATTAGAATTTCGAAAAATAGTTAGCCCCGCCATTTTGTCTTTTTTTTTTAAAAAAAGGTTGTGCTGAATTGTGCTCAACTTGTGCTATAGTGTGCCGTAAATAAAAAAAATTAATTTCGGAAATTTCGATTTTTATAGCCAAAATAAATTTTTTGAAAATAGTTAGCCCTGCCATTTTGTTTTTTTTTTTTTTTTTTAAAGTTGTGCTGCATTGTGCTCAACTTGTGCTATAGTGTGCCGTAAATAAAAAAAACTAATTTCAAAAATTTCAATTTTTATAGCCAAAATAAATTTTTCGAAAATAGTTAGCCCGGCCATTTTGTTTTTCACGGAATAAAAGAGTTGTGCTGCAGTGTGCTCAACTTGTGCCATAGTGTACCGTTAATAAAAATTATTAATTTTTATTTTTATAATTTTTATGATAGGAGTTAACTTTCCTTTCGAAAACGATGATTTTTGCCTTTAAAAATGATAATTAATAAATTCTTTTTATGGCACATTATGGCACAAGTTGAGCACAATGCAGCACAACTCTTTTATTCCGTGAAAAACAAAATGGCGGGGCTAACTATTTTCGAAAATCTAATTTTTGACATTAATTTTTTCTATTTACAGCACACTATAGCACAAGTTGAGCACAAATCAGCACAACTTTTTTTTTTTTTAAAAAGACAAAATGGCAGGCCTAACTTGATAGACATAAATTAACTCGCCACCGTACATACACACATAAATCGTTGCTAAATGTGCGCATCGTCGTTGTACAGTAAACGAGTTGAAAGCAGCAGCTGCGATGTAATTTTACAAGGGATTTTTGGATACTCGTCAAGGAGGAAGGATAGGAAGCGAATGTTCTTGCCGAGTTTGCGTTGTCGATGGCTTGTAAGAGAGCGGACTCATCACGTCGGCGGTTTAACTCCGCCGCGGTTGAATTTTGCCGAGTATTGAACTATTGAGGTAATGTTTTACGAAGTTTTTTTGTGTAAATACTCGCTGGGTATGTTTAGCGGTGTTTAATAAAGGTACGAGAGCGAAGTTAAGCTTTTTGGTTTCCTTTTTTTTTTTTTTTTTTTTTTTTATGATGTATCTTATATATGCTTGATTAAAGGGTCTTAAATTTTTATGAATCATGAAACTGAAAAATATTATGACGTAACAACTTTCAAATTATCAATAAACGCGTTAATTAAAATGTCTTTCGAACATTAAGGGGAGGTTCTCATCAAGCACGACCAAAAAATCGATTTTTTTTTTTTTTTGCTTAAAAAGTTGGCAAATGTCTCGTAGAATACGCTCGTGAAACCCGTTTTGTCGAATTCAATTTATTTTTAAAGTTATAGTCAAAAAACCGAAGTCGTCTTTTTACGTACTTAATCGCGTACTAAAACTTTAAACGCGTTTTTCTCGAAACCATTTTTTTGAGACAGGCGGCAAAATATCTCAAAAACTATTATAGATATCGAGATGAATTTTTTATTTTAAAGGTAATTAAATTTGCTGGATCTTGACCTAAAATCATAATCTTACAATGATTATTTTTATTGTTATTGCACTTTTTAGAGCAAAAAAAAGTGCAAAAAAATATTTTTTTTTTGCAAGTCCGCCATTTTGTTAATTTTTAAATTTTCTTCGTGATTTTAGTTCAAGATCTAGCAAATGTCTTTTAGTTTATAACAAACTTTGATTTTTTGATTTCAGACAAAAATTAGATGAGTTACCTTGCCGCCCGTGGAGGTGTCTTTTTTTTCGATGACTATTTTTCAATGCATATAACTAATAAACTATTCGGTATTTTTGTTCAAAAAAATTTGTAAAAGTAGTTAATAACATACTTAATAAGTACCAAAAAACTTGACTACTTTATTTATTTTCTTCCATGAGAAAAAAAATCGCAAAAATCACGTAATTTTTGGGTCGCTAGATGAGAACCTCCCCTTAAAATAATTATCTAAGGCTTGCGTATTGTATAAATCGTTAATGTATCTAAATTATTAAAATAATTTTGTATCACATTTTAAAATTCGATACGAATTAAAATTAAAAAATTCAAATTTATTTCAAATCTATTATTTTTAAATTTTTTACAAAACTTTTATTAACAAATTTAAAACTAATTTATAACACTTCGCGATTTTAAAAAATTAGCATTGTAAATAATCTTTATTTGTAATTATAAACAAAAAAAAATATTATAAATATCGCCAAGTATTTAAAGTATCATTAAAATCAACAAAAGCAATGACTAATTTTCCTTCGATCAAATTCACATTCTATTCGATAACGCATCCCTGCCTAAACTACAGAATTTCGTGCGGGTTAAAAAAAAAAAAAAGAAAGAAAGAAAAAGAAATCTTATCGGCATCGTTGAGTTAACGAAAGATGAAAGCGCGCGTCATTAACGAAAGTACGTTAATTTCCTTGATGAAAGTGTCGTCGCTCGGAAGAAATTGTGCAATCGACAAGAGCGTAAAAGAGAGAGTGAGGTAGAGAGAGGTAGAGAAAGAGAGTGAGATAGAGAGAGGTAGAGAAAGAGAGTGAGATAGAGAGAGATAGAGAGAGAGAGAGAGAGAGAGAGAGAGAGAAAGCGAATACTTGCACTTTGAATCCGATAAGAGTAATGCGTGCGCGCGCGAACGCATCGTTTATTTCCAGCGCTAGTTCTAATCTCCATTAAAACTAACGCTTTCTATAAGGCCTCGCGAAGATAAGTCGCTACGACTACGCGACAAAGGAACTTGGCGATAAAGGCTTTTTCTGATCATGATTAGTACTTTCGCTACACTGTTGATGGAAAAATTTTTTATTACCGCGAATTACTATTATCTCTTTTGTAAATTATAAAAATTTATAGTTTAGTATACATACACGAGTAAGAAATACATATATATATATATATATATATCCTCATTTATCATCGATATGAGTTATCAAATATACATAATTTTATTAAAAAAAAAAAAAAAAAAAAAAAAAACAAGCAAATCTATTTGTACCGTCTTCAATACGAATTTTACATCGAATTAACACTACATTGCCGGAGCAAGTCAATTTGACTCATTTGTGATTTTAAAAATCTGCGGAAAATATATTTTAAAAACAAAATTTATATGTAAAAATTGTTTTGAATAAAGTCTTTTTTAAAATAGAATTGTATTTGAAACATTTTTAACATATATATTCTGTTTTAAAATATATTTTCAGCAGATTTTTAAAATCATAAGACTTGCTCCGCCAATCTAGTGTTTAACGATCGTCTATACCTTCAACATCTTCGTATCTTTTGGAAAAAAAGAGAGAGGAAAAAAAAACGTTAATAATACTTCAACAAAAGCCCACACCGCTCGACTTCTTTCATTTCTTCCGTATGCAATCCATCGCGTATATATATATATATATATATATATATATATATATATACACGCATCTCTTTATCCCCCATAAACTCAAAACGAGCGCCAAGAAGGTATACACACACACACGTGGTTTACAGAATCTCTCTCGCACAATAGGCCTTAAAAGATGTCTTCGTCGTCGCCGTCGTCGTCGTCGTCGTCGTTTTTGGGTATTGCACCTCTCACCCACTCAACCACCCACACATACACACATACAAACGTATCTATTCAAAGTCGTACGTGCGCGGGCCTTTGACTGCTTCTTCGCGTTGACGTGTGACGTTCAATGGGCTTATGAATGCTCGACGCTGCTGCTGTACCTTTTGTCGAAAGGACCGAGGTCGAGGTGCTACTATCTCTTTATCTCTTTATCTCTTTATCTCTCTCTCTCTCTCTCTCTCTCTCTCTCTCTCTCTCTCTCTCTCTCTCTTTCTTTTTATATATAAAGACGTCATAAGATGGAAAAGAAGATGGTTTTTAGCGCGAGGTGCGAGCTTATTTTTCCTTCCGAGTGTGAATTATTTTCTGTCTTTATTAAAAGGATAAAATAGGAAGTGTGAAGTTTCTATATGGTAATATCAATGTTACTTTCAAAAGTTTACTTTTAATAATTAAAATTATATTAAATTTATTTTGGATTTTTATTGGATTAAACAAAAATTATTATTAGGCACTTAAATTACAAGTCTAACAATAACTTAAAGTTAAAAAAATAAATATTTTTACTATCAAACTGTGTAACTTTCGTACTACATTTACGTATTTTCATTCACTATTTTGATAATTATACGATTGAAATTTATGTATCTTCGTCCCTTTCATATCCTTATATTTCTAACGTTAAATTATGATACTCATAAGTAGAATTGCATGAAAAAGGTCAGACATGCATATTCATTTCCGTTCATATCTCGTAATACCTGCTTAATATTAATGAGAATATTTTGAGGCGATAACAATGCTTAAAATACAACTAAGCAAAAACTTATTAAAACAAATCAACGCCCATTCTGATGACGTAACCATTTTAATAAATTTTAAACGCGCTTTGCGTTGAAATTTTTACATTTTCAAAATTACTCGATCTTAAATACAAAAAAAAACAATAATAATAATAATAATAATAATAATAATAATAATGATAATAATAATGTACAAATATTTTTAAATTGTAAAATGACGTTTCACCGACAGCGAGTTGGCTTAATGAAGAAGTTCATAATACAATCTCAGATGTTATAAACCTGTCGCTCTGTATGTAATATACGGAAAGGAAAAAGCGCTAATTAATGTATAACTTCCTGTTTTAATTTCGCGTAATGAGGAGACTCAAGATTTCAGAGAGAACGGAAGAATTAAGAAGGCGCGTTGAAGCCGAGAAAAGAAAACCGTGTCTCATGCCAATTAAATACCCTGAAGTTTTAACGATCTGTCTTTTACCCTTTTCTTTTTGCACTTTTTTTTTTTTTTTTCTTCTTTTGTCACGATTTCGTTTTTTAGTCTCACGATGACGTAAGAAGATTGTCCAACGATGTTTATATCGGCGAGGAATGTTTCTTTATTAGATGTTGAACGGTTGGTAGTAAATATTTTGTCTCCGGTTGTACAAAGATATTTAAATTTCGTTGCTTGGGTCGAAGATAATTTAAAGAATATGATGTTTTTCTTAACTGGTATTGTATATAAACTCAAATATAAATTGAAATTTTTCTCAACGGAATTTTAAAATGATTTTCTACGTCTTAATTTTCTTAGAGAATTTAGAGATGAAAATGTAGAGTTATTAAATTTTTTGATTGTAAAATATCGAGTTATTAAATTTTTTATCGTTTAGAAAAATAAAATAAGTTTTTAATTAAGAAGATTGAAGAAATTACTAAGTTTAACATATGTTAAAAAATAACGATTACTTTTCATTTTACAACAAATAGATTGTAATTTAATAGTTCGAATCAAATCACTTTTATCGATTGTTGCATACTTAAAATGATTTTTCCTTAAAATTGTTTTAAGTTACGATTTAACATTACTTAATCCAATATTAATGTCTTTTTTATAAGGGTCAAAAAAAAATTTTTTTAATTAATATATTATGAATTCATTTATGGAAATTAGAAAAGATAGAGATTATTTGTTTTACTTCTAAAACGCCAAAATTTATATTAAAATTTATGCAAAAGAATTTAGAATCAAGATAGGTAAGAAAACATGTTTTCATCCATCTTTTTCAAATACTAGAAAAACATTCGTTTCCTCTAAAAATTCCCGGATTCAATCGTTCTATAAAATATATATTTCATTCGAAAATTCATTACTTTACCATCAATTTTTTTCGCCTTTTATAAAACCAACGCACACCCATACATTTCGAATCCAACGTCGAGTCAATTCCACCACCTCCGATCATTTCACCGGCAGCAACGAGAGCGGTAACGGTAACAGCTTAAATTACGATCGTTAACCAGTCTCTATCCAGTATCCATCTTTAGGTATCCCGTACTCATATCTAACAACTGACTATCACACACACGCGCGCGCGTATATATCCAGAAAGTGGTAAAGCCGCCGAATCAGCGAAGGCTCGAAAATCGAGTATAGATGTCTCGTTATAACGCAGCGGCGAATATCTCTCTCTCTCTCTCTCTCTCTCTCTCTCTGAGAGACATAGACGTCCGCTATAAGCCCTCGGACAGATTCTAGGCCTCTGCGTGTTCTCGGCAGATACGCTTTCTCTCTCTCTCTCTCTCTCTCTCTCTCTCTCTCTCTCTCTCTCTTTCTCTCTTTCTCTCTTTCTCTCTCGCATTCGGCTGACTGAAGAGTCGTTAGTGTCCAATCTCGACGATTCACGTGTCAGCTGCTTCACCTACGTGTGCGTTCTCTTTACATATATATGCACGTATATATACATAGCGGATAGGTATATGTATATATATATATATATATATATATATGTATATACGCTGATCGATGATACTATATACGCACTAGGGGACCTGTCAGACTCAAAAGAAACCGATGTTTCGATGGTGTGCGAAGTGTCCGCTTATGTACGTGTGTGTGTGTATGTGTTTGTATGGAGGACCGCGTTATTATAGAGCCGCGTTTGGATTAATATATATTGTTACCAGTACGTTTTTATACGTTTCGTTTTATATTTATGAAGGATATGTATGACGCGTCGCGCGAATGTTTACGACACGTAACTGACGATAAAAATAATTAATTTCGGGCACGTTACATATTTCGCTTTTATTTTTTTTTGTTATGACCCGATTCATACGATTTTTTTTTTTTTTTTTGTTTTTTTTTGATTGGAATAAAAAATGGTTAACTAAATATTAATCATTTAAAACGTATATACATGTCAAAGTTAACAAAACATCAAAATTTTACAAAAACAAAGCAATTCTCAAAGAAACCATCAACGTCCTCCTACTCCAATAAGCCAATCGCACTCGAATTCAACCCCTATATATCCAAACTTATATTAAACCTACACACACCCACACGGAAATGATCAAGCCTTACAAAAAACTGGAATCCAAACGAGCGCTCGACGCGTTTAACAAAAAAAAAAAAGAGAAAGAGAGAGAGAGAGAGAGAGAGAGGATAGAAAAGCAAAAAAAAAAAGGGCTCAACGTTGGACGACGTTGGGCGAATATCTCTTTCTTTCTCTCGGCGATGCATCGGCGCGCGCACGAAATCTCGTTTCCGCTCTTATACCTCACCGTTGTACGCTCATATATATATATATATATATATACACACACACACACATGTATATACAGGCGGGGAACAATCTCGGCCGGACACAAAGCTTGTGGAATTTCGCTTGTCAGACGCATGCGAAAAAAGAAGGTCGAGGAGAAAGGCTCTCTCTTTTGCTCGCTTTTTCTGTTTTGCTTTTCTTTTGGGCTACTACGCGCCCTTTCTTTTTCTTTTCTTTTTGTTCTTTTTCTTAACCTTTCTTTGTTCTTTTTTTATTTTTTTTATTTATTTTTTTTTTTTTTTACATTGATTGACGTCTTATTATTTTCTCTCTTATTTTGTTTTTCGTTTGAATAAACGGGATGCATTGTGAGTTGGAAATAAGATTATGTATGAAGGTATAATAGGTTTATTTTACGTATTGAAATATTTGACGTTACTCGTAAGATAAAATTGGATTTTCTTTCAACTTAAAGCTTTTTATAAAATTATTTAAATAAATAAATTAAAAGTTATTAATTATTTTTATTTTTGAAAAAATTCATGTAATTCATTTTATTCAATTGCAAGCCCTAATTTTAGATTCATTAATAAATACTTAAAAGTTTTCATTATCATTCTTGTTATGAAGAAAATATAGAATAAAATATTCGCTTTCGTTTTGACACACATCTAACAGACCTTATTATTTACGCATCTCGAAATCTTATTTTTTTGAAAGATCGATTCCAATTTACTTGCTAAAACAATATTAAAAATTTTCATTCACCGTGGAACAAACCTATTCCTATACCATCCGCAATAAACTCAAGAAAACAACGATTGAGCTTGGTCGAACGGTGGCCAGCCACAGGGAAAAAGAGAAAGAGGAAGAGTAAAAGCTTCAAAGAAAAACAAGGAACGAAAGTGAGAGGACGCAAACACGCGTATCAAGAAAGCAAAAGCAAAATAGAGAGAGAGAGAGAGAGAGAGAGAGAGAGAGAGAGAGAGAGAGAGAGAGAGAGAGAAAGGGAAGAGAGAAGAGAGTAGAGGAGAGAAGTAAGAGAATCTTGCGCGTAAACACGCGCGCATATACGCGAGAAGAGAAGATCGAACTGTATACCCACGCGCACACTCACATACATACGTACACTCATCTCCGCCCCCTACAAAGCCAATGAACTCTATCTAGCGCAGCGGGATCGACTCTCTTCCTCTCTCTCTCTCTCTCTCTCTCTTTTCTCGCTTGGCGACCATCAAAGCGTAGTCGCGAGTATAGATAGATAGACGAATAGATAGAGAGAGAAAGAGAGAGAGAGAAAGAGAGGGTGGCAGGTACTCGAGCGTCGCGACAGGGTATATCGCCCGGCTGGCGTCGTTCGCTTGCGACGCTTGAGATGCGAAGAGAGAGAGAGAGAGAGAGAGAGAAAGGGATGATTCTCACTTGAATGGAGAAGTTCTCCCTTGGTCGTTTATGGCAGTACGTACGTGTATTGATGTGGTTTTGCGTTTTGTTTTCGAAAAAAATGTTATTTTATCCTTTTTTTTTTTCTTTTTATGCGTTTATCTTGGTTGGATTTGAAAATGATCAAGTAGGTGTGTGAATTGTAGTTTCGCGTCTTGTTGAATTTTGATGATGTCTTAAAAGAATATGTCAAATTTGGATAAATTATAAAAATATTGTTAATAATTTGTTTTTTTTTTTTTTTTTTTTCAGTATTTCCGGCTTTGTAATTATCGAAATATTGAAGCTTGAAAAATAATGTTTTTGGACTTGTATTTTTTAAAATATTATACATATTAGTATTTAATTATTGTATATAAACAATCATAATATACAAAACAGCATAAATTAGGTAAGTTGATTGACCGCTAAACGAAAATAGCAAATTAACTTTTTCTTAAAAATTAAACACATTTTATCTATAAGATCGCAAAAACGTCCGACGTGACGTCAAAAAAAAAAAAAAAAAAAACAGTAAAGCTGAATTATCAGCAGCAGCCGAAGAACCTAATCAGTCGACGTAAGTGCGTCGTCGTCAACCGCCGTACACAAATTAATATATTCATCCCTCCGGCGTCAAAGCTCGCGCACCCACACGCACACACGCATACTTCACTCTCTTTCTCGCGTTCCTTTTTATTTTTCGTCGTTACCTTCCCTATTTTCGCCGCGTCGTTGTTACTCTTTTGCGCGCGCGGCGCCGGGGCGATATCATCGCTGAATCAACATGACATTATTAAGCGGAGCTGACCGGCAGCTCGTAGTTGTAGTGGTAGCGCCACCGGCCGGCAAACACATACTCTCTTTCTCTCTCGTGCGCGTGCAAATTAACATACAAATTGACTAGGAGCCTTCTCTCTCTCTCTCTCTCTATATATATATATATATATATATATATATATATATATTCGTTGCTATTTCACTCGAGCTCGCCGATTGAAAAGGCATTGGTATAGCTAGAAGAGAATAGGAGGCGAGTTTTACCCGCTCGCATCGTGCGGTCAAAGGGCAACGCGTGGCGTGCGTCTATCGGTTCGATGTCTCTTTTTGCATCTTGTTTGCGAGACCGTTTTGAAGATATTGGCTCGCGAGTTTTTTCGTTTTCCTATTTTGTTTTATTATTTATTCGTTTATTTTGCCTTTTTTTTTTCTCCTCGTACAAAGAAATGCAAAGATGATGAATTTGGAATCAAATGGATTATGTTTTAAGTAAAAATTTTTACTTGTGTCAGGTAATATATAATTTTATGCTATTAAGGATAAATATCAAAAGTAATTTTACGAGAATGGAATGAAAATTTCTCTTTATTTTGTTTAGATGCAAGTCATCAGAGTATGAAAAATATGATATTATATTAAGCTGAAAATTAATACGATGAATTAATTTCTAACCAACTTTCCAACGCAAATAATTCAGTAACGCAATATAATTAACTCATAACCGTTTAAAATCAAATCACAGCAACGACGTCAAATCATAAAACTCGCAACAATCAACTTTTAAAAAAGTTTCTCTGAAAATCGCAATATTATTACATCAAAATTAAAAAAAAAAAAGGTAATAAAATATACGAGTTCGCGTCAAATTTTTTCCAAACACGCCTCGGCCATAAACTCTCACCCTTTACAGTAGCACTTCCGTTTCCATTTCCAAAAGGAGTTCCACTCGCGGTTAAAGATTAATTTCATTAAGTCCCATTGTGCGCGGGAATGGTAGGTGAATACGCGCGGAAACCGCGCGAGTCGGGCGTTTAAATAAACGCAGACGATATTTCAAGCGGCGAGAGAATGAGAGAGAGAGAGAGAGAGAGAGAGAGAGAGGGTAAAAGTGGTCACGGCTGCCGGCCTAAGTGACCGACATCAGCGCGCCTTTCACGAAATCGTAGCGGCTCGCGCGTAATGGCCGGCGTTTTGTGTCCCCCGGGTGCACACCCACGTTTCCGCGTTTTAAAATAGAGAGCCAAGAGAACGAGAAAGAGAGAGAGAGAGAGAGAAAGAGAGAGATTTATGGTTTTGTCGTATGTGCGAAGTGGTGGGAAACGAGAATACGATAATAATGTAGCCTTTACGGTTAATATGGTGACAATAATTTTTTGTGAAGTGTGCTGTATGTGTGAATTGAAGGAATGCAATTTTTATGAATTCGTAAGTATAAGATGGGATATTGGGAATAATTTTATCGACTGTTAATCGAATTTTTTTTTTTTTTTTTTTTTTAAGTAAAAAAGATTATATAGGTATTATTATAAGATAAAACAAAATTACGTCAAACGTAATTTTCTAAGTTACAGATACAAAATTGCCTTGCTATAATTTACAAATTATCTATTATTTTTCTTTATCATTTACGATTAGAAAAAAAAGTTGAAAAAATACTGGTATCTTTGTTTTATTGGAATATACTCGTGCGTATGTACATATTATTTTAATAACCATCGAAACGAATAAAATCATTAATTATTCATTAAAAGACTTATAAAATTCAGTTCATTTGTCTCAGCCAAATAAGCAATATTATTTTGTAAGCATAGTTTTAATTTTAATGAAAGTAATGTTAATTAATCATAGTCAAAGTAGTAATACTATTCATTTGCGCAAATATTTGATTTGCATGCATGCATAAATTCAAATTCTATTTGCATTTAATTTTAGAAATTGCTCTAACCATATCATATTAAATCAAAAGTCAAACAGTTTATAAAATAATAAATAAGAGTATTTAAAAAATACAATTATTACTCAAGTATTCAGATAAATATTTTATAAATTTTGCGGTTCTTTATTTCATTTTATTCAGTGTTTTAATATTAAATTCAAATGTGTAATGTGATTCATTGTAATATTGTCGTTAAAATAAAAACCATATCTCTAATATTAAAGAACGATTCAAATTCGAAAATTACATATAAAGAAATTTCATGTTTGTGTGTGATTTTAAAATCAAATAATTTTTTTCATACATCGAAATAAAACTTGATGTAATTTACGATTATTTAATAGATTCTTATATCCATTTAAAATTTATATACTCTTCTAAAAAAAAAAAAAAAAAACGCGAAACCTTGTAATGCAAACTAAAGAGAAAGAAAAAAAAAGCCTAAAAAACGGAACGTCCAACAATTTCCAATAACCAGCCAAACATTCTCGCGTACACCGACGATATAAAGGAGCAAAGAGAGAGAGAGAGAGAGAGAGCACAAGTTCGTCGAAGCGTGCGAAAAATCGCTCATCATATATATATATATATATATATATATATATATATATATATATATATATATATATATACACGAAAAGCCAGGACGACTCATCGGGCTGTCGCGTCGTATCGGCAAAAGGGAGAAGAGAAAGAGAGAGAGAGAGAGAGAGAGAGAGAAAATATTAGGGAGAGAAAGAGAAAGTCCTACTTCGTCATGTCGCATACAAATGATGAATTACGAGATATCGATCCCCTGTATACGAAAGATGAAACGCGCTTGGAAATATCGAAGGGAGAGGGAGAGACAAGACGATGTCCGTTGTGTGTTATTTTCTTTCGAAGATGTAAATTGTTTGTATTTCGGCGAGATTTAATTATAAAACGACGCATCTTATAATTTAAGAGTTACAATAGTCAAAGGAAATACGTTGCTTGTAATTTTTTGGATCGATCCGATACTCAATTATTATGTTTGAGTTGGTTAAGCTTTTAATTGCTGTGGCCTTACTCGAGTAATGTTTAGTTTTAAGCTTAGTACGGAACGTAACATTGAAATTTATTTTTTATACATTAGGTGGTTATTGTACAACGATAAAGATATGCTATTAGTTTATATTAGTTAGCTTTTTATATCATATTTAGTCACGTACTTTATGAAAGACATAAATGTTATTAGGATTTATTAAACTTGTAACAAATTGATATACAAGTGATGCTTAAATACTACTTTTGAAGGATCAATTTTAAGAAAATGTGTCTTGATAAAATCGCAAATATTTATTGTTTTAACGTTCGGACGCATATCTATTTTATTTATAAATTCGGAAGAAAAAAAAAAGGAAAATAAATTATCTTCGTGAAATACTTTAGAAATATTCGATTAAAAACTCATCAACGGTAATATAAAATAAAACAAACATGTACACAAGCATTTACACGATATTCAACATTTTCTTTACACACATTCATTGAGAAGTACAGAAGAGGTAAGAGAATATCGCAGTTATTCTCCAAGGGGTGGAGAAGAGAAAGAGTCGACGACGCTGTGGCGAAAGTCACCTATTTCTCTTTCTCTCTTTCTCTCCGTCTCTTGCTCTTTGCTCTCGACATGGTACAACCGTACGCTAAGAGTGGATTTTGCAATTTCGTGCGATTCCCTCGTACGGTACGGTTGCCGAGCTAATTTTCACGGAGTTTAATTGAGTGTGGCCACGAAATCGGAAATGTCGACAGAGGCAAATATAGAGGGGAATTATAATTGTTGAGGAGAGAACGGCGAGAAAGGAGGAGAGAAAGAGAGGTAGAAACGGAGAAAGAGAGTGAGAGAGAGAAAGAGAGGGAATGGGAGAAAGAGGAAGAACGAAGAAAGTACGTCCGATAGTTTGCCCTGTTTTACAAAGTCTATTTGAATGTCGTTTATTCTTTTCTCCGACGAATCGGACGGAGATATGTTTATTAATGGAGTAATTTGATTGGCACGATGGCAAATATTGAACGTTAATTTGAATATTGTTAACGTTATATTTGTGTCAATTTACCTCATCTACGTTACCTTTTTTTTTTTTTTTTTTTTTTTCGTTTACTTCTCTCCGAATCCTTTATATTGTTAATGCAAAGAGGAAGTCTCGTTATGTGTTATACTATATTTTTGACCCATTTAAAAGATACTAATAGAAAAAACGATCTTCGAGAAAATTTAATTTTATGCAAATATCAGCAATGTAATTTCTAAAAGTACCAATAAATTATAAATTTTAACGTAAAGTCGTGTTTCGTCAATTAAATGATTATGTAATCACGTTTCATAAAAATGCAGAAAACTTTTTGAACATAAGTAGAAATACCACGAGTATGTTACGACAGGCTAAATCAATCTCAATTCACATCTACATACGTATGTTTCTAATTTTTTACAACAAGACACGAAGTTTAATAATACATAAACATTTATTAAAAATACCTTTTTGTTATGTTCGTTAGAGGAACAAAAAGCTTTTGTTAAAATATATTCTACTACCATCGACAATCCATTCAAAACATATTTTTTGCAGATATCGTACAAAAAATATACCATTAGTTAAATCATTATATCTGTACTGTTATACATAACCTAAAGACATAAAAAAAAATTTTTAAAATAATTGGCAATTCAATACCTTTATCTTCGAACTAGTTTTGCTCTTAGAGTACAGAGCTTGTATTTGTGAACTATGGATTCTGAAATCTGATGATTAATCGATGTTTTGAAACTTTACCGTTTGAAAGCAGCTTGTTTATTTTTTTTTTGTTTTTTTTGTTTTTAAATTCAAAAACAGAATAAATAGTATGAAAATGTTTCTTTCTTTTGGATAGTTTAGTATAATTTGATTGAGTTTCTACTGGTATGAAAATAATTGTAAAATTCTTAATAACTAAAAACTTATAAATAAAATTAATGGTACATTTTATGTATTTTAAAAGAATGAATACTTAAAATACATCAAAAAATAAATATTCTACTCGTGAGAATATCTTTTAATATACATTATGTATACATTTTCCACTAAAATTTTTAAATTACTTATTTTTACTAATTAAAACTAATATTATTTTAATAAATTCAATATAAGAAAAAAATACATCGTAAATTTTACATTAATAATTTACTGCCCTTATTTAAGAACAAAGTTAATATTTACTAAAAACATAGACATCATCCGTATTTAAAAACAAATTTTAAACATAAAATTTCTATTGATCCTTTGCAAAATCATTAATACACTAAGAAGAAAAATAAAACACTTCGTTCTTCCTTTTAAAACTGTTCCATTAGCATTAAAACCTTCTAAAAAATATATTACAAATATTTATCATCTCTCTCTCTCTCTCTCTCTCTCTCTCTCTCTCTTTCAAGGCAAGAAGGTAAGAGCTACACGACGCGAAACTTCATCGTCGAAGCAAAAAAAAAAAAAAATTAACGAAAAAAAGAAGTAGAAAGAAAAGGTAGAAAAGCGACGCTTTCATGAGCGTGAAACGGAAAAATTGCAAAGCAGAGAAGAAGAGGAGGGAGAGTGAGAAGAGGGAATAAAAGCGCGCAAATTCGAATGAAGACGAAAGTTGGAGGAAGCGCTTCTACGGAGACTTGAATAATAAAGAAAAAAAAAAAGGAAAAGGAACTCTTGCTTAGACGATGCGATTCCTCCTAGCGCAAATAAAAAAAAAAAAAAAACCATTCGCAAGACTTAAAGAAAGAGTGACGACAACGGTAAGAAGTAGGCAAGTATACGTACAAAGCTAAAAGGCGAAAAGCTCCCTTTCTTTTCTATTATTCTACTTTTTTACGTAAACGAGAAAAGAAAATGAAAAACTCGCGTGTAAGGAGAGTGGGATGAGGGAGGGGGGATAAGAGCTCGTTCGATTAAACGGCCCATCTACGCTGATTATTTTCATCGGTTATTTCTTCGAGCTCTGATGAGAGGACGAAGATTCGAATACCGAAGATATCTCGATTGAATCTGAGCGAGAGGTAAGGAGAGCGAGGTGTGTACCCGCTTTTTTTGGGTAAATTATCGCTCGTCTTTTTCGGGATGTTTATCGCGAGAGTGAATAAGTTTTTTTTCGCGTTTTCATTGGTGCGGTCTAGGTTTAAGTTTCTTGGACATTACTTTTTATGGTGATAGATTTTCTTTTATCCGTTGTTAAAGAAATGAAAGTTGCTTTGTGAAATTTCATAATAAGATTAAAAAAAAAAAAAAAAAACGATGAAAATATTGCACGGTTAAGTAATTTTAATTTTTTTTTTTTTGCTCTGTAATAAACATAAAAGGTTGCAAAATATAAAAAGAATAAATGATAAAAAAAACTATTCAATTAAGATAAAAGTATAATAAAACATTGAATTATACGATGCAAATAAATAAAATCATCCATCGTACAATAAAACATTGTAACATAATTAATTTTACGATAATTTATAAAAAATAATAAAATATTCAAGTAAACGGAAATGAAAATAAAAAATCTTGTGTCGTATTTATAACTCTCGTGAAATTACCTTCGCGAATAAGCCGCAAATGTTAAAAAAGGTCAGATTATTTTCGGCGATAAACGAAGTTTATTTTTAATAGAGCACGAGATGATTCATCCTTCTGCGATTAGATAAAAAAAAAAAAAAAAACAAAAAAAAAAAAAAAAAAAAAACAAAAAAAAAAAAAAAAAAAAAACAAAAATAGATAAATAAAAAAAGGAATAACATAAAGGGATGATAAATCATTTGTTATTTTATGATGACCTAAATGGATTTTGCAAAGATTTGCCTTTCGAGTTACCAGAGATGTGAATCATTGTGCTCGTAAAATGTTGTCATGTGTATGGTTACGATGGGTACCGTTGAACGCATTAAAAATCATTAAGAATTTGAGAAAGAAAAATAAATAAATATTTAAAATTGTGTATTTTAATAAAGATTATTATTAATCTATTTTGAAATAAATTATTTTAATCTATAATTCAAGTTTAAATTTGTTCTTCTCGTCTAATTTACAACTTCGACAAAACTTTGAATTCAAGCATCACCATCGATCGACTAATTTTTCATTATCACCGATAAAAGTTTTATTCTCAAAATACACAAACAAAAAAAAAAAAAAAAAAAAAAAAAAATAAACTATAACATCAACGTAAGTACATTCCCAAACACATCCCTTTTCTTCCCACACACTCCACTCGACTTTCTTAAAAAAAAAATACAACCTTTCTCTCCCTTCCTCTAACTCAACTCAAGTCTCGTCATCTTCGCGCATCCCTCAATTTTCTCTCCCTCTCGCGCGCGATTAATATTTAACTCGCGCTTAAGGAACGAGCGAACGAGCGCCTCGCGTACACCGAGTGCTTCATTTCGCATGCCTACTGCGTCTTTCCCTCGCACGCGCGTCGTTCGGGGCGTTAGCGGGGTGATTCTAACATCCTAACGTCGCGTGGATGGATGTAACAACTTCGAGTAAGCGAGCGATGTTCCTTTTGCGAAGCTTTCCCCCCAACCCCACTCCCCCCTCCTCTCCCTTTCACCTCCATCAACGTGTACGCCGCCGTTGAGAGTTTACTGCAAGACGAGTGAACTACTGCAACCTCTCTCTCCACTTTTCTCTCTCTTTCTCTTTATCTTTATCTTATTCACGCGCTTTAGAGATGTCGAGAAGTATACTTTTAATGTGTCTCTGCTTTTACTTTGCTCGCGCGAGAAACGTGCCGTTAAAAGTTTTATCAAGTACTTGCAATTGTATTTTTCTTTTTTTTTTTTTTTTTTTCCGTGCGAGTATTATTCGACGAAGTCGCGTCGTTTATTTTGAAAGATCAATAGTAATGAAAAATGCAATCGTGCCAAGTACTATTATAGCAAGTGTATATATATGTGTACATATACATCTCAGATTTAAACGAATTTGAAATTGTTTTCAAACAAACGAAAATTACATTATCTAATAATAATTAAGCGTAATCTATATTAATTATAATTTGTCTAAATTTATTTTTTACAACAAACTAATAATTGATTGCTTGATGCCCGTTTCCAAGTAATCTTAAGTGCAGCTTCAAAAGAAACGCAACAATCCGTGAAGAAGAAAAATAAAAAATAAGAAAATCGAGAAAAGCTCTCACCTGTTCATTTAACTAAACTCTTGATAAGAACTGTCCGAGTTACAGCGAGCTTGTTTTGGTTAGGGTTTACGTATCGAATGTGCGTATGTATGCTTTTATGTGTGTGAGCGATAAAAAAAAAAAAAATTGTATTTCTGATATTGTGTAGAAGACGAATGAGATTTGTAATTTTTTCAATTACACGTATTTTTTTTTGTTAATCGAATTTTTTATTTCTGTCTGAATGGTAAAATTTATTTATCTGAATAAAAATAACAAAAAAGGTAAATGTTAATAAAATTTTAAATGAAAAATAAAATTTAAAAAATGTGAATTTAAAACATCTCACTGACGATAACTTTGTCATAAAGTTATTTGTATATTGATATTACATTTTTAATATAAAAAAGCCAAGTAAAATTTAATATTACAGTAACGTATAAATAATGAATTTTTTATCTTCACTTTTATTCAAAAATTCGCATCCGTTAATTGAAAAACAAACAATAAAATAATTTTCTATTCAATTACCGATAATAAAAATCAATAGCCAAATAAATGAATTTAAAAGACCTACCGTAAAAAATAAAAAACATCAGCAAACTCCGATATATTTATAATCCATTAAAAATTATGGCATCGACTACGCGTACATGGATCTAAAAAAAAGAAAAGAAAAAAAGAGTAAATAAATAAAAGAAAAAAAAAACGCCGAGCAAAGGTTAAAGGTCGAAACGCACGCATAACTCGAAACGGAAAGGATAAATATGCCGACATAATGAAGTCATATCATGTGGAGAGCGAAGTAAGTGAAAAAAAAAAAAGGGAAGGAGGAGCAGCCACTGGTATAAAACGTAAGTAAGTCGTATTTAGGGTATATAGAGCGAGAAAACAGAGAATCGCGAAATAAAACGCGATGGCTCGCGTGATAAAGCGCCGTATAACGCAAAGGCTAACCGGGGAAAGTAGATATATCCTTCCGTATATTTTAACTTCCCCTGCGCGTAGACGTTTTAACGTAGTTGGCCACTCCCCGTGTACCGGTCATGCCAAAGTGGATTATTACCAAGAGGTTTCTCTCTCTCTCTCTCTCTCTCTCTCTCTCTTCCTCTTTCTCTCTACTTTTTTCTCTCACTCGTTCCGGTAACGAAGAGGTGAATTTGTAAAGGGGCGTATACTTTGCGAAAATTAATTTTTCACGCGGCTTCGCTCTTTTTTCTTATTGTCTTTCTATTTCTCTCTCTCTCTTTCTCTCTCTCTCTCTCTCTCTCTTCTTTGCCAGTTTTGCCAACGCGTGGCTTTTATTCTCTTTAAACTCGATGCTGACAGCTTAAGGCGAATGTGTTTGTGTGTGCGTGCGCGAAATTAGTGCAAGACTTATACGATAGGTTAATTGAATTTAATTTTTATAATAGAATTTTTATGGGATGCGTTTTATAGTTTACAAGGTTTCCTCGAATCAAAGTGGCTCGTCTATTGTATTGTTGGTCGAAATTACGTAAACATATAAAGATTTAATAATAAAAAATAATGAAAATGTTAAAAGTGCGTACGTATGACATTAAACAATACATAAAAATAATGCGTTAAATTATCTTTGCGTATTTCGCTAATACCTTAAAATAGAAAAAAAAAAAAAAAAAATTAACATTCAATTACCACAAAATAATAAACTCGAAAATTTAGTTACACCATTTCCAAAGACATTCGAACGAATACAAGAAAGCAACACACGAAAAAAGAAAAAAAAAAAAAAAAAAAAAACAAGAA
>OX465096.1:63510093-63535093 GCA_949987625.1 Chalcis sispes | reverse complement strand
GATTTTATTTTTTAAGAAAAATATACACATACGTGCATAAATTGAAGAAAATAACGACTCGTTAAAAAAATCATTATTTACCTTTTCCGTAGGGCTTATAAAACATATAATGTTATACCATTAATTTATTGTGTTTTATCAATTAAATAAACAAAGTAACAACTCATTAAAACATCATTATTTACCTTTGTATCGACTTGATAAATAAAACATTTTATTTTATTTTTTATCATTAATTCATTGCATTTTATCAATTAAAGAAAAAAGAATAAACAAACAATAAACAATACATTATTTACTTTACGATTCTCGCGATACTGAAATTTGATAACATTAAACTACGTAAAATAATGGGCATATTTAAATTAAAAAACAATCGCTCGTCAATCGATTCGTGAAATTCTGTATTTTTAACAATAAGTTTATAAATTATAAAAATTATTAAATAAATTCAGTTAAATGCGATAAGCTTCAAACTTTATACCGAATGTTCGTCTTTCTCGCAAGTCCTACACCTACTTCATAAACTTTAATTTATATTATACCTATTATACCTATTGCTTATGGTTCACTCTTTTTATATGCGCACATATACAAACATACACACACACACACATCCGTATAAAAGCAAGACGAATCGTGCGTCCCAGTTGATGTAAAAATGCTGTTGCTCGTCGTTTTTGTTCTCTTTATTCCTCGATCTCTGAGAATGATTGATACTTATGAGCCTGAGCCATTGAGTTATTCGACTTCATACTCGTTCGTGCGCATATGTGTGTAATAAAAAAAAAGAATGCGAAAATAGTTAATTCCCTTGAGTTTATATGGGAAAAAAGTTGAGAGAGAGAGAGACAAGTAAGCAAGAGATGGTTTATTGATTTTATATTTATTGGTGAATAAGTTTCTTTAAGTGCGAACTATGAGTAAAGTTGAAGGAAGAAGAAACTGGAAAATTAATCCTTGGCTCTATTACGAGTAAAGATACTCATCATTCTTTAATGAGTTAGCTTGATTATTTGTTCAAAAGATTTTCATAAAATAAATAATTTTATTTTATAAAATATGTTTATTTTATATAGAATCGATATAAATTTGCAATAAAATTTATGTAAAATATCATAAAATAATTAATTATGTTTATAGTATATAGAAGACCGAACAGAGAAACTGTTTTTGATAATTTTAAGTAAGAAAAAAAAAAAAAAAAAAAATCGCAGCTTGACGGAATCGAAAGCAAAGATAAAAGAAAAACCCTTTGTTGAAAAGCGCTTTCCAAACGTTACAGAAAACAATCCGATTCCATCCTCCACGCGTACGGGAACGAGACGAGAGCGAGAGAAATACTTCGATAACCGAAAGACACTCGAGATAGAAGCAGAGAGAGAGAGAGAGAAGCTGTGGAAATGTTAACGGGACAAGCGTGTGATCGATGGGTACAGATGTTTTCGATATCTCTCGAAGCCCATGGATGAAATTGCGATGCACGGCGACGACTGTTTTTCACAGTTTGAATTTTTCTTCCTTTTTTGCTTTTCGATTTTTTCTTTTTTTTTTTGTCTTTTTTGGTTTTCTATCGGATTTCCGTAGGCGAGCGTCGGTTGCTTTCGTTGAAAAGGTGTCGAGCGATAGAAAACGAAAGCAAAGATTTCGTACGCGTGTGTTTATGTTTTCCCTCTCACTCTGTCTCTCTCTCTCTCTCTTTTTAAATTTACTTTTTCTAATGTAAAGATAAAAAAAAAATATATATATATATATATATATATATATATATATATATATATAAATAATAATTGCTAATTTTTAACTTTTTTTTTTTCAGAAACGAAATGTAAGATTTAATTTAATTTTTATTTTGTTATTTTCTCATATTTTGAAATTTATTGATGCCTGAACTTCAAAATAAAGCAAGATAAGATAAATGTTGAATAAATTTAGAAAAATGTTTAAAAGAAAAAGATGATAATCGACACACATATGTAAGTCATTATAATATGTATCGAAATATTTTTTTATAAGAAAAAATATGGATTTTAATGACTTATACATTAAGCTATTATAATTAATTAAAAGCATAAACTTCAAATTATTCAATCTTTGATATATATATATTTCAATTAAAAAAAAAAAAAGAAGGATAAGTATATGTACATAAACCAGAGGTCAACGAATTTCGTAACCCATACATAATATATAATTATAATCTCTCTTATACGGAAAAAAAAAAAAAAATTCAAAGAATCAAATACATTGGCTCATCGGCAAAAGCGAAACAGCCGTAGAATTCGGGTAACCGTGGTGAAATTTCAAGTACAGAAAGGAAAGAAGAAGAGAGAACGAACAAGAAGCCAGAATTAGACTTTACTTTTTGTCATAAACTAATCCACTCGCGCGCTTTACACGCGGCATTTCTCCATAGAGAGCGCACGCGGCGGACACAACGCGAAAATTGAAATATACGTTTGTATGTATATACATATACGTACACGTGGAGGTGGGGTGCGGAGTCTCTTTCGCCGTGCGGAGGTTCGCCACTCTGGAATTCCGTTAGAATCTCGGATTCTGTACACGCTTTAGCGAGTCCATTATAGAGATTGTGTGTGGGATCCACTGTTGGTCATTGGATATATACATATATATATACGTACATACCGCCGAACCTTATAATACAAGGGACCACGATTTTCTGCCACTGCTGCTTCTCTCTCTCTCTCTCTTTTGCTCTTTGTGCCTCGTGAATGCAAGAATGAAAGAGAGAGAGAGAGAGCGAGAGACTGAAAGCAGCCATGCGCAAACTTATTCGCTCAGTGTTGGAAGCATTGTTTCTCTTTTTTGCTTCTCTCTCTCTCTCTCTTTCTCTCTTTCTCACTTTTTCGCGTTTTGCACGGTCTACTTTGGTTCTTGTTATTTAAAGATTTTTAAGCAAATTATTATTTAAAATCGTTTTGTTAATATTATGTAAATTTTATTTTTTAATAAATTAAATTATTATTTTTGTTTACAAAAGAAAAATTAATAAGTACAAAAAAAAAAGGAAGTACGTGATAAAACTTTTATTTAAAAATTTGATTCTGTAACGAAAGTTGCAAAGCTTCTTTTAAATTGAAAGAAGCTTTCACAAAAAATTGTTATAGTTTAAGATATTCAATAAAGTTTGAACATTGATATAAATATAATGTTATTTTAGTATAATAATAGCTTTATAGTACTTATTTATTAAAAAGCAATAAAGAACCAAACGCAACATACGATTCTAAATAAGAATCACATTTATAACGTCCAATTCTCTCAATTTATCATCGCATTCTCAATATTATGAGTCGGATAGAAGAAAAAAAAAAAAAAAAAAAAAAAAAAGAATGAAAGAAAGAAAGAAAGAAAAAATCAAGAAGCAACCGCACCTCGACCGCGAAATAAAAATCTCTAAATTCACCGCTAGTAACACGACGATTCATTTCGGCGTATAATTCGTTCTTCTTCTCTCTTTCTTTCCGTATCATATTCTCGCATTTCTTACGGTACTACATTACCCACACACAGACATAGAGTCTCGATCCAACGCTAGCGGGCACTAATTTTTCCATTTTTCCTCGGGTGGCATCAATTTTTTTTTGCTCTCTTTTTCTCACTCTCGGCTTCTCCCCTTTTGTTCGCGCGCTCGATGTTTAAGTCACGACGTGGCTAATGGGGCAATAAAACAACGCGTACTAAGGATATCACGTGACTCGGTGGATGAAAGAAGCAAAATATATATGTGTATGTGTGCGTGACGTATTTTGTTTTTCACGCGTACGCGCATGAATTTTTAGCTCATTTTAAAATTCGACGTAGTTTTAGATACTGTTTATTTTTTTATGATACTCGTAGTTACATTGATATTGTCATTGTGATTTATTTAATTGAGTTTGTTTACGTTGATTCTTTTATCTTTGAAGAGCCAGTAATCAGACTTATATGAAATGCTTAAGTATCACTAATAATAATAATAATTTTAAATTTCATATTAGCTTTATCGATGTATGTTATCTTTTCAATTAATTTTTTTAGAAAAATTCAAAAATCGAAAATTGATCAAAAGCTTAATGGCTGTTCGTTATAAAAAAAAAAAAAAAAAAAAAAAAAAAAAAAAAAAAAAAAAAAAACAATTACAAACTATTACTTGAAATAAACGTTAAATTTTTGTATCAAATGTTACATTAAAAACTAAATGAAGTAGTATTAAACAAAACAAAAAAAAATAAGAAAAAAAAAAATCAATAATAATAATAAATAAAGACGCGAGATAAAAAAAAAAATGCCACGTTTACACGCTTGCGTTTCCCTTCACGAATACTTAAACAGATCTCGACAAGAACGTGAACGCGAACGTTTCTCCCTTCCTTTCTTCTTCCTTCCTCCCTCGTCAGATAAAGGGAGAAGACGGGGGGTAGGATAGGAAAGAAAGAACGAGGGTGCGAGACGCGAAGCCACGGAAATTAGAATAGCGTCGTCGTCGCGCTCACGGGGTATGAGTTGTCGTTCCCGACGTCGAGCTTTACGCGTCTTTCTTCCATCCGAGAGAAAAGTAAGACAAATTTCGTGTAATTTAGAGAGAGAGAGAGAGAGAGAGAGAGAGAGAGAGAGAGAGTAGTACTACCTCCCGGAGACTTTGCGACATGCGCTACCGAATAAAAGGAATATATATATATATATATATATATATATATATATGAGAGCGAACGTCTCCTACGGCTGTGCAAAAATAATGTCGCTGTAACCTCATTATTGGCTCGTATAGCTACGGGGGAGAGAAACGACGCTGCTGCTCCTGCTTTCTGCGTTTTTTTTTCTTCTTCTTTTTTTCCTTGGCTTTTATTTTCGCATGGGGAAGAGAGAGAGAGAGAGGGGATAGGAATGGAGTTTCGTGTCTTTGGTTTTTCCGATCCTACGCGTCTTTCTACGTGAAATTGACGTTTTTAGGGGATACAGTAGCAGCTTTAGGAGGGAATTACAAGTTCGTGATCGGACACGATGACGAAGATGAAAAAATCGAGAGCAAGATTGAGACCAATTATTATTATCGGAGGGACTACGTGGTTATATTGAAAATTCTTTTTTTATTTTCTTCTTCGCTCGTGATAACTTAATTTATTTCACTTGAATACAATGATCAGTTGTAATAATTTTTAGGCGCTTGCGGCATTCAGCTAATAAATCTCAATTCGACGTAATAACAGGAAAAAGTTTTGGTTGATGGTTAACGAAAAAAATATTTTTCAATTGAAAAATAGTTAAATTACTAAACTGAGATTATATAAAATATTAACTTTATATTTCTATGGCTTCAATATTTTCCAAATCACTTTAATATTGAATAATATGGTATAATATATTTATATAGTATTACAATTACATTATTTACCAACAAAAGTTTTTTAAATAATTTATTGTAAATATATATCGAAGAATAACTTCGATTTAACATTGAAATATTCTCATGCATTTTAAAATTTATTGATATTTTCTTTTCATATTTTTACCTTAAATATTCAGAAAAATAGTAAATTGTAAATAATGATATTACAGATTTTCTATTGATAAAAATACTTTTCCCGTCATTAAAATTATTAAAAAGGCAATTTTTTTTTTTTTAATTATAAAAAAAAAAAATAATTCGAAAGGATTGTCAATTAAAATATTTGTCAAATATTAATTATTCCTAATGACAAAAAAAAAAGTTCAACAGTAATTAGCGGTGTACTTTTAATTATCGCGTTTACATTCTACATTTCCTAACCGAGGCAAGAAAAAATTAAAAAAAAAAAGGCGGGGAGACAATCGCTCGAGCTTTGGAAGCCGCAAAAATTACGCACATTTTCCATACGTATACGCGGCGTTCCCTATTTCATTTCTCGGCATCTCCCCTTCGTTGCGTCCATTCATTCAATTTTATTATTTTTTTTTATTTATCTTTTGTTTTTTTTGTGTTCTTTTTTTTTTTTTTTTTTTTTTGACAATATGGAAAGCTGTCGAAAAATTGCGCGAAGAAGAAAGAAAGGTAAATTAAAGCGACGCTGCGCGTTTCCAATTAAAATTCTCGACATGTACATACGAGTATACATACGGCGTTGTAGCTTTGCCAATTAGAGCGAAGTAATTTTGCGACGCTGAAAGGGAGTTGACGAGCGGATATCGCGTTGTTTTATATTGTCCGAGCGATCATCGAAAAAACTAACTCGGATTGCATAATTTTCTTTTTTTTTTTCTTTTTTTTTCGTTTTTTTTTTTTTTACGGCTTAAACGAGTACCTAGTACGATTTTGAAACGTTTGCAATTGACGTTTCATTTTAATCATTCGTTATTCATTTCGTTTTTTTTTTTTTCACGTTTACTTGTTTAAAGATTAAACGGTATGTTTTTAATTTAAATATTAATTATCGCGTTATTCTTTTACGTTAATTTTCTTATCAATGGTAAAGTTTTGCATTTTTTATAACAATAATTAAAATATTTAAAAATTATACGAGATTATAGTAAAAAAATTGCATATTTAAATAATGTTTGTGCACAAAATTACATGGTTCGATAGGATTACTCAATGAGAATAAAATATCAAAGTTCAATTGAATTTTTCAGTTTCGTTCTACTTAAAGTGATAAGCTGTGTACATACTCTGCTTAATGTGATAAAACAATAATCACCAAGTTTAGAGAAAACTAAATTATGTTAAGTAGTCTCGATTGATTGAGTTATTGTTATCATAATCTCGAATGATTATATAAACGTTTGAAAATAATTTTTCATGATTTTTTTTCATTTATTTCTTCTGAAACTTATCAACGAATTTTATTATAAGCTAACAAAATTATGACTTACTAATTTACACATTAGGTATACGTGCAAAATAATACGCTCAATTTTTCAACAGCGATCAATTTTCATTATTATACCGTACAAGATGTCAAAAATTATCGTTCCCTTAATTTTTGCACTTTTTGTAGCGCAAAGTGAGTATACCGCGTAAATATTAATATTTTGAAAGAACGAATTATATTTTAAATGAATAAACGCGTACAACATATTCATTGTCATACAACATATTTATTATTAATTGACGTTATAAATAATTACTAATATCAACTATTAATTTGTGATATTCTATATAAACATTTTAATTAATGTTTTTTTTTTTTTTTTTATGTAGCCAGTCAATTAAAAAAAAAGACCCACTGAATGAGTTGATGAGTACTTTTTAAATGCATTTAAAAATCTCAATTATTATTCCACTTATTTGACCATTTTCAGGGCCAATAATGTGCAAATCAGATCAACAAACTCCACATGATGCAGATCGGGTAACACTAATGCTGGCGGTATCGGTTTTATGCATTGTACGTGGTTATTGGATTGGCTGCCTATCGGTAGCATTAGGTTATTGGATTGGCTGACAAATTATGGCTTTGAGTTGAATGCTTAACTAGGGTATTGCATCCGTTAGGAAGTGAAGGATGCAATTTGGAGAATAATTTTTCCAACAAAACTCGCGTATTTTTTTTTTACGAAAAATACGAATCAGCAAAAAAATATGGGTTTCTATTGGAAAAAATGAAGCTGACCTCAATTTGACATTAAAAATTGCCGTCAAGATTAAATTCATTGTGACTATTATCAAAAACTCACAATTTTTTTCTGAAACATTTTCTTCCATCTCACTTTGTTCACTTAGTCAAAAAGTTAAAGTTTCACTTTAGCCTGGGAAAATCGGAATGAATAACCATATATATAAAAATAACACTTATGATTTTTTAATCTTACCGTCCACGTGTATCCCATTTGAATTATATAATTCAATATAACAAAAAAGTATTTACCTATTATATGTTACTTATGATTTAATAAATAATAAGCATTACAACTTCGGTTAAATAATTTACAAAAAATAGATTCAATAACATATTGAAGACTTAATTTTATGATAGGCATATAAAGTATTTAAATTTTATCATGAAATTTTAGAAACTTGTCTTAAAATGATTAAAGTATTATGGTTTAATTAGATTAGTTCGTTTGTTATCGCGATTTCCTGGTAAAGGCTTCTTGAAGATTAACAAATGTATCCGTGTTCAAAGTCCAAAATATTGAATATCACTATACATATTTTGGAAAATTTCTATTAATATATACATAACAAGATATTAATGTATGATTAACGAATTACAGACGCAGACAAGCGATTACAGACGCTTTTTTAAAAAAAATTGTAAAGAATTAAGGTATTAATTGCATTATTTATATTATGAAGTAAAAATTATTCGTTTAAATTATTCGAAACGTTTTTTATTATAACGAGATTTACGTGTTTATCAGTTTTTTATATAGTTTCTGCAGTATTACCATTTTTTTTTTTTTTTTTTTTCACTAAAATTAATTTGCTTTAATTAAAATTATTACATCATATTGTCGAAATTAATTCTGATTTTTATTCAAATGATAAAAAGGGACGCAATATATTTTATTATTAAAAAAATAAATAATTTTTTAATTGTATATTTAAATATAACGGAACTTACGTTTTTGAAAATAACTTTTTTTTTTTTTAAGTTATAAAATATTTGGATACTCATATGATATTTCAAAAAATTCTAGCATTATACAATGTATTCATCGAAATAAACATAAGATGTACAGTTTATTCATTGTAATTGACATAAGATATTTGTTACTTCAATAAAGATAAATAAATGAAAATCTAATTCAATCAAAACAATAGTTACAGAAAAATACCACTTATAATAGCCTTGTTGTACATTTTTATCTAAATAAAGTAATTATCAAATTAAATCTGATTCGATAAGATCTTTAAAATTTTTCAATCGTCTGGCTATTAAAGGTATATAAAGCTCGTGTCAAATTTAATTTCTCAGATTCTAACTTCAACATGTCGTATATTCCACAAATCTTGGGAGCGCTTCTTTTAATACAGAGTAATCGAATTTCTTAATATACAGTTTACTTTTAAAAGTTTATATTAATAATAAAATACTATCAATTCTTTACATCAAAGTATTACCAATATATTTTGAGGTCTTGTTTGAAAAAAGATAAATTTTTCTTGAAAGATAAATTTAAAAAAAATATGTTAAATTTATAATATAGTTTTACTATAATTCGTAATTTTTTTTTTATAATATACAAAATACACGTTAAGAAAAAAAAAAAAAAAAAAAAAAAATTAAAATATATCCTACAAAATTTAAAATCTTAGATATACCTCTACGATAATTCATCCACATTAATAATTAAATTCAATAACCATTAATCGAATTAATTGAGATAATTTTTAATTCATACAGCAACCTGTACCTATGGAGCAAACATAACCTCGCGTTTAACCGGTGGACAAGACGCTTATCCTGGACAATATCCATACCAGGTGTCGATTTCATACGGAATTCCACCTTTAATAAAATACAGACACGTTTGCGGTGGATCAATACTTAACGAAAAATGGATTTTAACCTCGGCTCATTGCTTGAAGCTCATTCCGATAATCGGTAAAATTCAAGTCAAGGCCGGCAAACACGCTTTAAACAGTGACAATGAATACGTGCAGACCTCGCAAGTAGCGCTTAAAATCATAAACAGTAATTATAAAGGGTGAGATTTTTTTATAAATTTTAGTTTGTTTTTAATATTACTCTTGGATTAACTATAAAATTATGAATCATAAATATCATCTAACGATTCAAGGTTTATATCGATAAGAGAGCAATAAGTATGGAAGTATTCATATTTTAAAATTTGTTGTCAAACTAGATAAATTGAAGAAAAAAAAAGAAAAAAAAAAGTTTTCAAAGCGTTAATAAAGTAAAAATTATGATTGAATATTTACTGAATATATTGTAAGGGATCTTTTTGTGCATTTCTTTCAATAATATAAGTAAATATGAAGTAAATTACGAATAAATTAATGCAAGTAAAAAAACAATTAGTTTCAAATCCGTCAATTTATTTCATATATATTCAAATAACAGTTTATGAAATTATACCAAGTTATTTATTAATTATATAATTTACCAGACTTACGGATTATTTATCGCTTAAAAAAGAAATACTCTATAAACGATGAAATTTTTTTTTTATGTTTAGTCAACTCTGCGTGAGATATTTTTATACAATTTTCAGCTAACATAAATATTATTCGATCTAAATTTTAAGCACTATTAAAATTTATAAATATAATAGGTCTATTTTAAATATTATTGAAAACATAATAGATCGATTACCATTTTCATCTTTTTGTTTGATCTAAAACTCACTTTTAAACTCATTCTTTAATCGCCAACATACTTTTTTTCTTTAGTATCAAAGAAATATAAGAAAGCTAAACTTAATTTTTTTTTTTTTTTAATTTTCAGTCTACCCTACTTAATTAAGCCTTACGACATCGCTCTCTTAAAATTGGCAACTCCTCTACACATAAACAAAGACGTTCGTCCTGTTACGCTTTCCTCGTTTAACCCCGTTCCTGAAAGTTCAGCTGTTCTCACAGGTTGGGGTTCCACGTCTACAACAATCCTGCCGAAACCACCGAAGGTTTTGCAATACGTTGAACTCAAAATCATTTCCAATGGAAATTGTATCGACGCTTTGAAGTTTAAACTTCCGCAAAATCAAATCACCGATCTTCAAATTTGTACTGGACCACTCGATGAATCCAAGACCGCATGTCTTGTAAGTGCTTTTTGAATTTTATTCGATAATTACTTGAAATAGTTTATATCTCAATGATAATCTAATTTATATCAAACGCTTATATTCAAATGATTAATAAGTTTAAATTTTAATAAATTTTAATAAATTTTAGGGCGATTCGGGCAGTCCTCTAGTTCAATATACAGAAGATAATGTTCCACTTCAAATTGGCATTGTGTCATGGTCACCGTATCCATGCGGAGCCTCTTCACCTACAGTGTACACTTTAACATCTGTCTTCCTCGATTGGATCAAGGACAGAATACGCGAAAATTCATAATTGAATATAATGTATTGATTGAGTGAATTATAAAAATTAAATGTCTATTAAATATTTAGTTATCTCTTCTACATTATTACTTTCAGTTTTATTCAAACCTAAATTTTATCACGAGTCTCCTAAATAAGAAGAATTAATTTACGTATATAATCTTTAAAATCAATAACAAAATACAAACTACTATAACTATATCTATTACTACGATGATTACATTTTGAAACTAATAAGGCAAGTCCGATGATCATCTTCTTATTATATAACGTAATCAATTACTTGATATAAAAAACGCTATTATTAAAAGATTAAGTTACGTAAATACGCAAATAAAAATTCACACAATAGCCTAAACATTGTTGCTAAGTTTTGAACTTTTCTTAAGGAATAATAATAATTTTCATGCAGTAATAAAGTTCGTCGGTAATTAATACTATTATGCACACATCTTGTAAACTTACAGATACTTTTTCGGAATACTCACTTTAGACTGTAAGAGAAGTTAAATCTTAATCGAAAAAACAGTTCTTCTTTCTCTTGAAAATCTTTATAACAAAACAACTGTTACTGTTAACAATAGTGGCGTTTTTGTTTAGTTTTACATTTCTAAATATTTTATTTTCATATATTTTACAGTAACAATAATACCATGTATTGATCAAAATAATCTCGTAAATGACTACTAAAGACCTAATTAATTTTTAACTCTAATAGTTTTGGCTATAAAAAGTAATGTACTTAAAATTGTATGAATTTAATTATCAATACATATCAAATTTTTATCATGCCAATTTTCGTTATTAAAAGCTTATTATTATTATCATGATTATAAGTTATTTTGACATAGTGCGAAACACTTTTATATGACTGTGGACAAAATTGGACGTTTAATTTCCGATCGATCTGATAATTTTTTTTTTTTTTTTTAAATTAAAAGATAATAATTAGATTAAAAATCATAATTTACTTGAAATACAAGTACCGATATCGATATATTTCCGAAAAAATAAATGATTCCTTATTTCTCAGTAAACGATTACTAACGTTTTAAAAATAAACTTTTTTCATCAAATAAATGGTTACTTTATTAATGAAAAAAAAAAAAAAAAAAAAAAAAAAAAATCATCTTTTCTTGTTAGATATACAATTTAAATAAATGAACACTGTTGGAACAAGATTAAAAACTATCGTGATTTTGTTCTATTCGATAAAGATCTCGTCCAACGATTTAAAAGCTTTTAAATGGTGTAAATATTTTCTTAGAAATAATAAAATGCATTTCTTTTTTGATAAAAAAATATACTATAATCTCACCATGATATTCATACATATTTACATTTATTTATGCATTTTGTTTAATTTATTTTTTACTACACTTACTGCATAAATTAATTTTATGAATTTAAAAAGATGGTATAGATATCAAGTAATTAACTGTTTATATATGTATATTCAATAACTTATTTTTCAATTGTAGCTGTTGGTTTGATACAAAGCATTTATAATGATAAGATATCCGATAATTTTCAAAAAAATCACAAAGCGAATCTCTAATTTTCTTTATAAATAATTATTAATTGTCTTATTATCAATTACTAGCCCATCGCATTCGATATGGAATGATATAAATTGAATTTTAAACTTGCCTATTATCAGTCTTCAAA
Organism: Chalcis sispes; assembly: GCA_949987625.1. Taxonomy (NCBI): domain Eukaryota; kingdom Metazoa; phylum Arthropoda; class Insecta; order Hymenoptera; family Chalcididae; genus Chalcis; species Chalcis sispes. The sequence continues at coordinate 63,522,424 of OX465096.1, read as the reverse complement.
ATGTTCTCGTACCTTATCACACTCGCTTGCCTAATAGCGCTAGCTCATTGCCGTAAGTAACATGAACGATTAATTTTTTATTTATAAAAGACAGAATTTCAATAAAGGCATTAAATTTCGAAACTATTTTAATACATTTATATAGTTTTTGTTAATAAAATTGTGAAATTGGTTTATGATATTTAAAAATATATTGTATAATAAAGATATCGACGTTAATTATGGATAATTATAATGAAAGTTTTTAAAATTATGCACGTTATTTTAATTTGTTTAAAATTTATAACTACTCGTACAACTTTACCCAGTGATTATCAATATTTACAAAAATTTTTAAATTTTTAATCATAATACTCGTGTTAATTTATTATCCAGATGCACAGCATGCAAGAAATGCACAATAGCTGTGGACAAAAATTCTCATTAACTAACACAATCTTTATTTTAAATTAAGAATATACTAAGAAATGTAAAAAACAAAACAATAAAGCAGAATACATATTTTTCAACAAATTTTAGGCTCGTTTTTCGAGTTTCAATCGTTGCTCAGCGGTCGAATAGTCGGTGGCAATGATGCAAAATCCGGTGAATTTCCTCATCAGATATCCCTGCAATGGGGCAAGCCACCAAGGATCGCTTTTAAACATTTTTGTGGTGGTAGCATAATGAACGAGCAGTGGATCTTAACCGCTGCTCATTGCGTTATCCCGATCGATAGATTTAAGGGCGAAGGTGAATTTATCGTCAAGGCTGGTAAATACAATCTCCATCGGACTGAGGATACCGAACAGACCTCGTTGATTGCCAAAGTTTTCAGGCATCACAAATACAACATTAATTCGTGAGTATTTTATTTTTGTTTTTGTTCTCATCGAATCGATATACCGATCCATAAAAATTTTTTCAATTTTAACAGCCAAATATCTCCATACGACATAGCTTTAATACGGCTCAAGTCACCATTGCGTCTGAATAAACGCGTCGCGAAGATCAGTCTTCCAACGAAAGACAGCGAGCCAACAGGTCAAGTGGTATTGTCAGGTTGGGGTGCGATAAACAACAATATTAAGAAGCCAAAAATGCCGGTGATTCTTCAAACGGTTAAAATGCCGATTCTAGAACGAAAAGATTGCAATAAGGCTGCATTGAAAGTTGCCGAGGAATTAAAAATTATAACTAATCGATATCTTGTTGACGAAACGAATATATGCACTGGACCGTTGACCGGTGGAATTACTGCTTGTAATGTAAGTATCGTATTACGTAACGTAAGTTGAACATATGCTCTTTTAAGTTTAATATTTACAACGGTGAATTAGATTTTTCATTTGTTTTATTATTATTATTATTATTATTATTATTATTATTATTATAATATATATATATATATATATATATATATATATATATATATATATATATATATATATATATATTCTTTTTTTCAATTTACTAACGTTTCACGTTTAGTATTTATCAGCGCAGTATTATTTAACACTCGCATACCTAACGTACTTAAATCTTTTATATTTTCAGGGTGACTCCGGCGGTCCATTGATATCTATCAAAGAAAACGGCACGCCAGAACTTGTTGGTATCGTCTCCTGGGGTATATTACCTTGCGGATACGTAGGCGCTCCTGCGGTATACGTAAGAGTCTCGTCTTTCATCGATTGGATAGAAAACATTGTAAATCCTCAATAAATTTATCGAATGACGCATGTACATTTATAGCATTAATTTTAGTGAAAATTTTTGCAATAAATATTGTTGATATTGTTTTCTAAACATTCTCTTTTCATTCAAATAACATTATATTGTTAAGTATTGCAAATATTTATATTTATAATAAACGATACCTCTACCTATCTATACTATTATGAAATATTTCATTAGATGCTGAAACATTATTTTCAATATAAAGACGCGATAAAGATTAAAAATTAAATAAAATTTCATAGATTGCTTATGTAATTTACAAATGATGACTAAACGCATGAAAGTCAGGAATTATTTTATTTCCATGATTTAAATTATTTAAAAATTTCGTTATGTAAAAAATTAAATATTTACGCAATGTAAATAAATATTTATTTATTTATTTATTTTTTTTTTTATTTACCATCTTCATATTTATCATTGTTGTTAAATTTAAATTTTATAAATAAATTATTTTGGTAAATATTAAATTGAAAAAAAACATTTATAATTATTTTATACTCCTACAAGACTTATAGTTTTGCAACATTCATGCAATGTTACCACGAATCTCTGTTTTCTTTTTTTTTTTTTTTTTTTTTTCTATAACTGCATCTGTTTTTAGAATAAAATTAAATTAAACAATTGAATAAATTTGCAAATCAAAAAAAAAAAAAAAAAAAATAATCGAATTTTATTTTGATAAATAAAGAGAAAATTATTTTATTTTTGTTGAACAAAGACGTTACAAGTACCTTTTAAGCGAAATCGAGAATGGAGAGTAAGCCGGAGTACTTTATCGCGCTCCCTTTTATTGTTTTTTTTCCATATGCTCGAAATTTCTCTCTCTCTCTCTCTCTCTCTCTCTTTCTGTCTCTCTCTCTCTCTCTCTACACACCTTTTTCGAGGAATTTTCAGCCCTGTCTCGCAGCTTCGCGGTCCTCGCGGGTCGATTTTTCTTTCCGTGCACGCGCTAACGTCACTGTGAAAACTTAAAGTTCTTCAGACGAGTTTCACGGTCTCGAGGATGCTCAAGCATCCTACGAGCACGTCCAGCTTTTAGGCCACGGGTATGCCCGTGCACTATGAGAATGCTTCGGTTCTTATGCGTCGAGTTAACGAAGCAACTCTAATATCGGCACTTTCCCTGTTAGCTTTTGCCTTTACAATAATTTTATAAGCTTTTTATGTTTATTTTACAATATTGTAACGGTTGAAAATCCCTAGTTTTGAATATTAATTAACAACCATAAATATTGGAGCGCTAGTTTCTTGCCTCCAAGGTAATGAGTTGAGGACAAAGTAGGAGCCTCTCTCTCTCTCTCTCTCTCTCACTCGGACCACCAAGGGCAAAACAAAATTTCGATTTTCACTTCTGGTAATAGTCAACGGTCTCCTTCACGGAGACCACGAGGAAAGCAGAGCGTAAATCAGAGGAAAGGGCGCGTAAATTCAATAGTTAAGTAAGCCGCATGTTATTCCGTTTCTTGCGATATTATGTAAAATTTTAAAAAATTTATTACAATTTATTTTAATTACTTTATTTATCGTCGCTCGCATATAAATATTTTATTCTATTTAAATGTCTCCTTATCGACGTATCATTCTTTTTATTTATTTAAGTCGCGCCGATAACAATAGTTTCGAACTTGCGCTAACGCTCGCAGCCTTTCATCAAATTCAACCGTTTATCTCTTCGACTTTGGCTATTGCATTGTCTATTTAAGAATTTAACTTTTAAAAATCATAAATTATATTCTTTAAAAAATATCATATGATTTTAATTTGTTTTGAAGCCGTTTTTAACAGCATCGTTAAATTTTTTCCCGCGGTTTAAAATAGCTTAAACCAAAACTATCATCTGCTTATAATGTGCAAACAAAACAAATTTTCTAAAGAAAAAAGTGTCATCCATTTATCCAGCATAATCAATTTATTCTCACTAAATAGTTTTTAACGACAATTCACCTTATTAGCATGTAAAATTAACTCCTTGTAAACTCATTACTATTCTAAATTATTTTCAAATTGACGCGAATGATTATTTTCAATCTTCGAAACTTGATTTATTTTTGATAATATAACGAACTTGTTTTAATGAACAATTATTTAATTGAACTAGTAATTTCTTTTATCCTCACAATTAATATCCGATAATTTAATCTTATTAATAAAGCAGTTATCGACTACCTTTGATTGTTAATAATAAATTATAATGGCCTTACTTTTACATTAATATTACAACGATAAAACGATAATTTACAATGTTAACATATTTACATAACATCGAAGATTATGTTTATTTCTAAAACTTTTACACGTTAAATTCGACCAATTTGAAAATCGTACAGCTTAATTTTGTGGCACGCCTATTTTTTTTTTTTTTTTTTGTTTTTTTTATCACGGACTTAGCTCAGAATTCATTCGACTTTGCATTTTTTTAATTCAGTGCCACATTGCATCGGTTTAATCGAACGATTTAAAAAAATTCTCAGATATGTTATAACTAACGTAGAATCAATCGATATACATGTTAACAAGTTATCAAATTTATTTACTTATTAAAAAAAAATTTACATAAAAAATTATTTTTTCGAAAAAACTCATTTTAATAAAAAAATTTTGTGCGAAATTAATGTTACCATCAAACGTTTTCTTATAAATTAAAAGTATTTGTACGTATTAAATTATTTACGAAATGACGATATAAATAAAAATAATTGTGACCAATATATATTTTATCTCACTTGAGAACTATAAAGCGTTTAAAAATTAAATAAATTGTTCATAACTGATAAGATACAAAATTATTAATTCACTTATATTTTATCTATTTTCCGTTCCTAGAATATTTTTCTTTTATTTAAGCGCCGATAAATAAAGCTTCTTTTTAATTTAATCGGTAAAAAAAAAAAAAAAAAAAAAAAAATTTTTTTTACAACTTTTTTATACATAAAGATATCGCTCGTCGACATTAATTCGCATCACATAAATAGGCGATACGTGACTTAATCGATCGACTATTAGTGAAATGGCTTTAAAACTAATTGTACTAGTCAGCCTTTTGGCTGTTGCTCATTCACGTAAGATGTATTTTAAACAGTTTATTGTATTGACTGTATTTTAATAGTTTATTGTATTAACCGTCCTTTAAATTGACCATTTAACAAGACAGGCTCTTTTCATCAATTTTTTGAGGGTCGAATTGTCGGCGGTAAAGAAGCCTTACCGGGTGAATTTCCACACGCGGTGTCGATGCAAGTGGGCATACCGCCCGAAATCGAGTTCTCGCATTTTTGCGGCGGTAGCATAATCGACGAAAGATGGGTGGTCACCGCGGCCCATTGCATCGACGCGATAAAAGGCTTTCCGAATTTTGTTACCTTCGTCGTTAAAGCCGGCAAGCACAACCTCACGGCGATCGAGCCAAGCGAACAAATGAGCGAAATTGAAAAGTACTTTGTGCATGAAAAGTACAACTCGAGTTCTACGATGGTGTGAGTTTTTTTTAATGATTATTTTATTATTATTATTATTATTATTATTATTATTATTATTATTATTAATATTATTATTATTATTTCTTCTTCTTAAAACATAGCGAAGTTGTTCTAATATATTTTTCGTTGTTTTGTGTACTTAAAATTTGAAGAAAAATAAATTTTACATATTACACGCTTAATAATCATCTCGACAATAAAATTTAAAAAAAAAAGAAAGATTTTAATTCTTACTTATATTAAAAAGGGTCTCACCTTACGACATCGGATTGCTCAAAATGAAGAAACCGTTCAAATTTAACCAACGAGTCGGACCGATTGGACCTCCGGTAAAGAACAGCGAACCAGTCGGAAAAGTAGCGGTTGCCGGTTGGGGTGCGATAACAAACGATACGAGAGATCCCGAGTATCCCGAGATTCTTCGAACCACTGGTGTATCGATAATCGATCGTAAAACGTGTAACGACGCTTTTGAGAAACTCATCACGGAGGCAGGTATCGTTTTTAAGGATATCGTTCACGAAACGAACATTTGCACCGGACCGCTTAATATCGGCGTCTCGGCGTGTAGCGTAAGTATTCTGTTTTTTTTTTTTTTTTTTTTAACTTATCAAACGCACTTAAAAAGTTATTAAGTACGCTGCTCTCCGTAGATCTATAAAACTCTGTATAGATTTTTAGAAAAAAACTGTGACAACATATGTGATCTGTTTATGCTTCTAAATTATTAGTAGCTGATCTACATAGCTCCACGTAGATCTTTTAAAAGATAAATATTCGAAAATCTATCGAGATTTCGGTAGATCTATCGAGATCTTAGTAAATAGTTACTACCGAGTGAAGTGTAGATCTGAAATTTGAAAAAATCAGATCTAATTAAATCAACATTAGATCAGATTAGATAAAAATTATTTTTTACCTGTACGACTGACCGCAAAAATGTCATTTTTTAGTTAACTCGCATAAACGCACAATATAATTTTATACTAATAAAATTTTCGATTACAGGGCGATTCAGGTGGTCCATTAATCGCAAGAGGTAAAAACGGTAAAGCCGTACTCGTCGGAATAACATCGTTCACGGCTTTCCCTTGCGGACGCAATGGAGGGCCAACAGTGTACATTAAAGTATCGTCTTTCATCGATTGGATCAATAAAATACGGGCTCTGAATTGATTTTCGATTTTATTTTAACAAAGTATTCACATTGATCGAAATTTCTATTTAATCATTTTATTTGTTTCTTTTTTTTCACACCGACGATGGCATACTTACGTATAATACCGTGTAATTCAACAGTTCGATATTATTCTATTAAAACTGTCAATAAAAATTGATGGCGTGTTTTTTCATTTTAAAATAGTCCGATACTAGATACCGATGTAACCGATAAGATTTAATCGTTGAACGGTTGTCTATTCAACGAGATTAATAACATTTTTTACAATTTACACAGTTATCGTAATGAAATTTATACGAATCTACGTCGAATAGAATTAAACAAAAAAATTGTGTACAAAAAATTTTTGTTATAAAAATACAGAATTTTTGAAAATATTGAAAGACTATTGAGAGAGAAAAACTTGCGAAAATTTAAATTATTTTTTATTTAGTTATCATAAAATGTAAATTGATATAAAGTAATAAATGTTATTTTTGATATAAAACTAATTTCAATATTACTTTCATTCTATTGCATTTGTATTCGATATATTATTGATCAATCAATAATAAAGATATTTTTATTAATTAATGTTTGTTTATTACTTACCAAAACTTTGTTTTATTATATATTAAAACAATAAAAATATATTAAAGTGTAATTAATCAAAAACAAATTATATGTTTATAATTATTTAGATACAAACACATTTTACGGGCGATTGTTTCATATAAAAATAGAATTATAAAAATTATTTATATAAAAAAAATTATTGAATTTTTTAATGCAAATAATGGGAGTTAATTGTATAAAGTAGAAAATTTTTCCGTCCTTAATGAGAAATGAATTCTCACCGATTGACATTGTGCCACTAGTGTACCCAAAATCGGCAATACTGTCGTTAAGGTTGACAAGCACCACATTCTTAAGGATGACCCTCATGTTCAAACCGTTAAGATCGTCTAAAAGATCGTTCACGAGAGCTTCTCTGAGTAAGAATAACTAGCGTCCGTCGTTTCCGCTTTCCGTTTTGATTTTTCATACCACGTAGTTTGCTCTTAATCTTCTCAAGTAAGTTTTATGATTTATCAACGATTACTTGTTAATTTTACATTTACGAAAGTGCGTAAAAATTTCATTTATTAATTGAAATTATAATTTTTAAACTATTACGTACGAATCAACGAGTTTTTATCCATTCGTACAGTGCCATCTAGCGTAAAATGCAATCAAATCGTTTTTTTAATAAACAATTTAACAATATTTAATTTCTTGAATTAATTAATAACGAGGATAAAGAGTTTTTAGCTTAACTAAACAAATCAAAATTACATCGAAGACCTATCGATTAATTTTCCAGAAACGTCGCGCCCTACGACATCGCTTAACTCAAACTGCAGACTCCCCTGGTCTTCAACGCGAGCGAGTAAAGCCCGTGAAGCTCCCTAAGCAAGATACCGTGCAAAGCGGCGACTCTGTACTCAACGGTTGGGGCTCGATCTCCAAGCGCATTTTACCAAAGCTCTATTTCGTATCTTAAGACTGCCACCATACCAGTCCTTCAAAACGACCTTTGCATCTCCGCCGTTAAAGCCGTTTCTCCCAAGGGCGAAGTTTACCCATCGCAACTCTGTACTGGACCTTTGGACGGAACTATTTTCGCGTGCTCGGTAAGTTAAACGTAACACGTTTGTTAACGCGAGGATAATATAAATTATGAGTTTGATGTTCAGTTGATAAATTTTGTTAATCGCAATTTTAACATTTAATAAGAAATTTTTTTTTATACATTTAAATTACTAACTTACTAAAATATTTCATAATTATTTAACTTTAACAGGGTGACTCCGGTGATCCACTCGTCCAATACGAAAACGACGAGTCTGTACAGATTCGAGTTGTCTCCTGGGATATGTATCCATGTGGTTTAAAAAGCGCTCCTTCCGTCTACTACTCGTGTCTCATCCTATGTTGATTGGATCGAAAAGAAAATGAGCGAGAACTAACTCTCAATACAGAACATATTTTAACGTTATTTTTTGCCATATTTATCGAATTCTGATGACGAATGGATATTCGTTATATTAATTGTGTTAACAAGTGTAAATAAACGGCGAAATAAACGTGCTGATTTAAAATATTTCATCATTGTTATTATTGGCTAATTTCAAAATTTCCTTGCTTAATTTCATAATAATAATAATTTATAAAAGTATAAATATGTGCATCGATATTTTTACTTGGAAAATCTAAACAAACATCATGCTTCTATAAATGACGAATATGAATTTTTTCAAACATTTTAAAAATAAAGTACAGTAATTTTTTGCAATAATTACATGAAAATTTTTTATTTTACATCAACGTATGCAATCAAATGTAATTTCTTTTAGCAATTTCTGATTTTATGTTTAATTGTTTTTGTAAATATTAATGTTAGCATTTGCAATAAGCAAAATATGATCAATCTGATTTTTATTCAGGATAATGAAAAAGAAAAATTTTAAGGAAAAAAATTTTATAAAACGGACATTAAGCGAGAACAAGAAATAATTAGGAGTATTAAGTAAGAACGAAAAAAATTCCAATTATAAAATGAAAAAAATTCACAAGACATCCTTGACATCTATAGGTATATGAAAATTGAAAAATTTAATCACAAATTGCTCGGCCTCGTGTCGAACTCATTTAAAAAAAAACTCATTTACCATCCAAAAACGACATCTCGATTTTGCACAAAAATTTCACGATATCTTAATGAAAAAAAGAAAACCAGAGAAAAAAGTCCCTTTTGAATTTTCAGCCTAATTCATAAAGCACCGTGGAAATAAAAAAAAAAAAAAAAAAAAAAAAGAGAGAAGCGATTTTTCCGTCTAGTATAGACATCATTCACGGAATTTTTTTTCGTTGGCTAGGCTCTTGAAAAATCGCGTCTACTATCTCTTCGCGCAGGAAGAACACAATGGGACGACACCTGTGGGATTAAATATCGTGATTCATATCTCGCTTAGGTACGAACCGCGCAGACGAGAAATGATTCGTTAAGTAAAGTTTAAATTTAATGGTCTTAATACCCACCAAAAAAAAGCGACGATGGTTTTTTCTTTTTTCTTTTTTTTTTTTTTTTTTTTTTTTTTAATAAGTTGATTTAACGTAGTCAACATATTAAAATTATAAAATAATATGTAATCTAGTTTAAGTATTCAAAATATTGAATATCATAGATTCTAAACATATCAAATAAATGATTGAATTATAAACAATTGGCCGTTTTTACTGCAGTGTAAAAATCGAAATAAAAAATCAAAAATTTAAATTCAAGCAATATCTATGTATCACAACGTCAAGTGCAAAACAAAGTACTTTATAACCTCAAGTGAACATCGACGAATATATCATATTCCCATCTACAAGTAAAAAAGAAAGAAAAAACAAAAAAAAAAAATTATGAAAGCACGAAGTATTACGACATCAACGACACATCCAGCCAACAAACGAGCGCGCCCTCGCTTACGCGAACAAATACGCGCATGTATATATATATATATATATATATATATATATATATATATATATATATATATATATATATATATATACACGCTCTTCCCCTGTCAGGATTAAGTATCGTAATTAACGTCGTCTCGACGTAGGGAAGCAACGCGAGCCATCTTCGCGACTCGTTAGCTCGCGCCTACTCCGATTTCGTCGCGTCGACGCGTATACAGTTCCTTTATTATCTCGCGCGTGAATCTTGAGAGTTTTCGTAATACATGTATATACATTCGCGTGTATAAGAGCGCGATGGAGGGGGGGGGGGGGAAGGTGTGCGCGGTTGACAGAGCGTCAAATTCATTTTTATGAAACAGAACGCGAGATGCGCCGAGAAAGGTTAATTCGCGAGATTTTACGCGGTACGTGTTGAGTTGATGATGAAACTTGGGCGCTTAATGTTCCGATAATAATTGGTCGAAAGTTTTGCTTTTTTTTTTCGTATATTTTAAGTATTATCAATTACTACTGAAGGTATGTAAAATCTAATAGAATTTTGAAAAAATAAATAAGCTACGTGCGGTAATTTAACAGATTTCTTCTTTAATTTTGTTGAGAAACAAAATAAGATAATGGACTTCGCGGTGAACGATATGAGAACCATAAACTATGAAAAAAAAAAGAAAAAAAAAACCAATGAAATAAAATTGCAAAGGAAGCGTCAACATTTTTCTTTGATGTTTTTTACATACTATTTTAACGATTGAAAACAAAGGAGATATTACTAAAACAAATAAAATAAATCAATACAACGTCAAAAAATCATCATAATTAAAAAAAAATAAAAAAATAAAATAAAAAATCGATCATTTCGTCAAAATGACAAAAAATATTTACACAAACATAATTTAAACATAAAATCAAGACGTTGAACTACGCCAAGTGTACACGTCATTACGTAGTTTTTGGTTATACACATATCAAATAAAAGCAACGACACGAGCTTTTTACGATACCGGCTGCGATAACGCAACGTCGAAGGGATAAAAAGAACCGACAGAGAAAGAGAAAGAGAAAGAGAGAGAGAGAGAGAGAGATAGTAAATATTTCGTCCTGCTTGCTTTACATTATCGACGGTATTCGCGTATGCACGTGAGAGATAGAAAAAAAAGATGAGAGAGAGGAAGGAAAGCAAGAGATACGAGAAATCTGTCTATACGCGCTCGCATCTCTCTCTCTCTCTCTCTCTCTCTCTAGTCGAGACTCGCAATTTTCATTTGCATGTGTTTGGATTTGCGAAACGAATGCTTCCTATAATACGTATATGGAATCTATATATATATATATATATATATATGTATACACGAGACGTTTTTGTATCTTCTCCACACGCAGGTATCCCCTTCGAAAATGTGTTTGCCTGTTTGGATGCCGTAGAAAGTACGGAATTTCTTTCTATTTTTCTTCTTCCTTTTTTTTTTTTTTTTTTTTTTTCATGCGCTTGGGTAAGAGTAAAGAAAAATACTAAAAGAGACGGAAAGCGGGTTTGAAATTGAATTGGCTGAATAATAGATTTATGGGAGCTTTTCATCGATCCCGACTTTAATCTTAAACGGAAAAAAATTATCCATGTTGTAAAATAATTTTTTAAACTTATTTTCTTACATTGATTCATTTATCGTAAACAAAATATTTTTTTACTTATTTAAAAAACAATGTTTTCGTGATTAACTCGTTACCTTTTAAATATTCGATGTATTTCTTTTATGAATACGCAACGATACAGAAAAGAATATCGTTCTGAAAAATTTTTAAAATGAGCTTTTTATATTAAAAAATTTTTGATATTTAAAAATGAACAATTCTTATAAGCTACCGAACTTTCACAATTATTGAGTTAATTTTTTAGCTATAGAATCATCAAAAACCGAGTTATAATAAAAATAAAAAACAAAGCAATCCACAATTGATCAATAAAATCGTCCTACCAATATCCACAGCATTACATTGCATAATCGTACAGCTTAAGCAATCTCAGTGAGAAACAAAATCCTACATGAGACCAGCACGTATTCTCTGCTTTGCCTTCATGGCCAATATATCTCGTCAAACGTTCGAGGCCTTCCCCATTCATATAAATGTGTGTGTGTATGTATATAAAAATGTACACTGTAGATACATATGTACATTCTCTTGTAAATGAATACGAGCTTACATAAATACACACAAGCACATGCAAACGTACGTATGTGCGAGTATATACAAAGACATCGGGTGCACTCGTCAATCTGATCAATGGACGCAAATTACGTACCGGTGTAACTAACGCGACGCGATTACAATGGTCATCCTCGCACCCGCGAAATACAACTCAATCTCTCTCTCTCTATCTCTCTCTCTCTTTCTCTGTACGCGTATAGAGCAAAGCAAAGAGGGGTCAGGTGTACGTTAGTATCCTCCTCGCGAAGTGAGAGAGAAA
>OX465096.1:63477593-63505093 GCA_949987625.1 Chalcis sispes | reverse complement strand
ACTTACCTGAAACAAAAGCATATATATATATATTACGCTATAAACAGATGATGTGCATTTTAGAATGCGTATACGATAAATCGATATTATTATTTTGTATATTATTGAATTAAAAAAATATTTATTGAAATACATTATCATGGATCTCGTTTATTATGTTGATAAAAATCATAAATAAGTATTATCTCAATGTAAAATATTTAAAAGTATTTGAATCAACTTATTAAAAGACTAACAATTTTTACTATAATTTAAACTAGGAAAATATTTTCAAAAATTTATATATATATATATATATATATATATATATATATATATAAATTTGTATTATTTTTATTATATATTAAGTCTCGAAAATAATCGAAAAAAAAAAAAGAAACGGGTAAAAAAGAACCTTCGCTCTTTTCTCAGCATCGAGTTTACCCATCCTCTCTTCTTTTTCCCTTTGACTGGCAAACTCCAATTTCACGCCGTTTCTCGAGCCGACGCACAACAAATTCGAACGATCATTGGTATGCGGTCGACGAAGCCGTTCATCCTCCAAACGTCGTGTCTTTCATTCGACTCTGCCTCCTTTCGACACATCTCTCACAAGCTAACGCGAAACAACCAGACCGAGAGAGAGAGAGAGAGAGAGAGAGAGAGAAGAGATAAAGAGAGAGAGAGAGAGGCTTTCGAACGTTTTCTTTGTAAAGATACTTTGTTCTAACTGTCGAACGCTCGTTGATTTTTATTTAACAATTTTTTTTTTTTTTTTTTCATTTATTTATTTATTTTTTATTTTTGTTATTATGGTTTTCCTTTTTTATCGATTATAATAATTTTAAAGTCTTATTTTTAATAAAATTCGATGATACCTTGCGTATAATTTTCAGCTAATGATAATGTTACGTATGAGTATATTATTTTTTTTTTTGTTAATGTTACAAATTAAAATCTCATTAGATTGTTCTAAGCAAAATAGTAGCTAACTTTATAGGAAAAAAAAATAAATAAATAAATAAATAAATAAATAGCGCTCAAATATTTCTTTGGCCGCATCTCGTATTTAAGAAACGACGAAGAGAAGCTCGCTCGCGCGCACGCTTTCAATTTTTCGACGAATCCGAATATCGGCAATTCGTGACAGCGCCATCATTGCCGTAATAGCTGTTCAAAAAGAAAATTGACGGAGGGTACATACATACATATATATGAGTGTGTGCGTGTGCGTGTGCGTGTGCGTGTGCGTGTGTGTGTATATATAGACATTGTTCATGAAAAGAAAAACGAGAGAGACTTTGACACTTTGGAAGTAGCCGAGAGAATGAGAGAAAGAGAGGCGCAAGACCGCCGCGAGATGAGAAAGTGCCGATCGCAGACGTTCGTTAAGTTCTTTCACTCCTCGTTTTCCGTGGACGTTGCAGTTTTGTTCGATTCTCATGCTCGAGGTAGAAGGAAGAAAAAAAGAAAACTTTCCGACGCGAGCTACTATTGCGTTGAGATTTGTCGAAAGAGCGAGAAAAAAAGAGGAAGGGAGAGAGAGAGAGAGAATGAACGAAGAGCTCGGTGATGAAATTAGTTTTTTTTTCGTTGGAAGTTAGTTAGACATGCTTTCAAGCACATTTATGAGATATTTTTTAGGGATCCAAGATTAATTTTGTTTTTTCTATTTATAAAGAGATAAATTTATATCGCAGTTAAAATGAATTTTTTCAATTTGTTTAGTCAATGCTTTGATTTTGATAAGATGATGTATTAATGATAAAGCCATGTATATACCATTCAAAAATTAATTAAAATCGCGCGTTTATTATAATACGGTAATTAAAATCGTAATTAGCGCTGAAAATCAAAATTAAACACGGCATAGAAATAAAACGTACGAATTTTAACGTTCGGTCATGATTAATATCAAAATTCGGAGATGGATCATTTCGTGCATTTAAAAATTGACGAATGAAGTATTAACGAACTTTTATTCATTGCCATAAAATAGTCAACGACGATATCAAAATCAATATCGAAAGTCTTCCAATGCGGAAAAACTAAAATTTCATTGAAAAGTTATTTAAAATTGCGAATATGATTATATAAAATGAAAAATTTTTTTTCGTTCGAAAGTTTTATAATTAATAAATTCAATGTTTCAAAATATTTTTTTCTCTCTCTCTCTTTTTTTTTTTTTTTCAACTCTGTAAAATTTCAAAGCGTAAATTGGAATTTTCATGTAAATTGATAAATTAAATTCGTTTACGTAGAATTTAACGTTATGTTTCGCAAAATTGTTGACTTAAACTCGCGTATTAAAAAATAGAAACGTAGAAACGGAACGTAAAAACGGAACGTCAAAAATGTCCCGAAATAAAAAAAGGAAAAATTTTAATTTGGAAATATATTATTTTCAAAACTGCAAAAGGACGTAAATTTTGGCGGCTTTATTAAACGTTAATTTATTTTTTTAATTGCTTTCGCATTATTACGCGCGAAAAGCGATGTTTACATTTTCTTTGAAGCACTTCGACATTCATACGCGACGGCGAATAAAAGCGAATATAATTTACCGAATCGCATGACCAAATTAATTAATGCATTAGCGTTAAAATGCAAATGTGTATTTTACGTTTAATTCTAAGTATGTAATACGAGCGTACAAGCGAACGGTGAAAAAAAAAATCGAATAAAATTTTAACTGGAATTTATTTATTATTTTTTTTTTTTTTTTTATCGAAATTATATTGAAACTAATAGATTTAACAATTATTATCTACATAAAATAAATTATTGCTTTTAATCAACATACCATTATTGATCATTTTAAATTTTCGATATCAATTTATTTGAAAATTAATGCAAAATTATAAAAGCAAAATCCATCCTACTAAAAACTCTCGGTTCAATCAATGCTTCAAAGAGCAATAATAATTAATTCACAAAACTCATAGTAAAAACATTAACAATAATATATTAAATAAACCAAACCAAATTTCTCCGAAAGAAAATCCAATTTTACCAAAATGAAAGACAAAAAAAAAAAAAAAAAAAAAGAAAGAAAAAAAGAAAAAAAGAATCAAAAAGAAAAATCGGCGAGAATAATAACCCAGAGAGTCTCTCGTACACATCGCGATTACAGTACAGGGATGCAGACAGACGACGTATTTAACGGAATTTCATCGCGTGTCGTCGAATCAGCCGTAGCGCGTCGATTGTGCGACGGCTACGTACACAAGCATCGCGCAGCAGACGTGTGCGACTCGCTGATAGCGAGCCTCGATCGGTCAGCTGATCCCCTATACTTCTCTCTTTCATCGTTACCGCGATGTATTTCTATCTCTATCTCCCTCTCTCTCTCTCTCTTTCTCTCTTTCTCATTCTCTTTCTTTCTCTTTCGCGTTCGAGACGAATAAAAGCGCGATTAAGGTGTGAGCGCGTCGCTCTTTTGTAAAGTGAGAGATAAAAGCGTGAAATTTTGCGGATGTTATTGTCGATGTTATCGGTTTATTTACGTTCTGACATATTTTTTTTTTTTTTTCTTTTTCTTCTTTTCTTTTCTTTCCGCGTGGAATTGAAGTCGAATTATTAATTACGATGCCGTTTGCTTAAAATTACGTAACAAGAATTCGTTCTCTTTTTTTTTTTGACGATTATCAATAACGAAATTTTTAATTTAATTATTGTACATACGTTGCTTTTAAAAGTTTATCCTTTTGTATTTAAATATAATAATTTACGTGAAAAAGTAGAAAATGTATAAAACAAAGTAAATTTGGATTAACATTAACACATCTTGCGCGGGAAGCGACTAAAGTCGTTTTTCATGGATTATCGATGGATTATTGTTATCGATGGGTTTTTTTTTGTGATGTTTTTACAATAAAATCGGATAGACATGCGTTGGAAAAATACAAAACCTGCGTTTCAAGAATGAATTCCTATGAATTCGTTTTGCATTGGCGGCAAAGTGTCCGCGCAAGATGTGTTAAACATCAGCCAAGTTTTCTATCTTATCGCGACTTAGTATTTGTACTACGCCATTATCCCGTGTTTTTAAGATCGCATACGAATCGAACAATGCCTACGTGATTAAATATCGATTATAAAAGAAAGAGAATTTATTATAATTAGTAGAAACATATCGAGGGAATCAAGACGCGGCGACATCGAGATTGTAAAAGAATTATATTATTATAAAGATCTCGAACGCATAATTCAAATGTTTAGATCGTTAGAATCTTATTTAATTTTTCTAATATCATTCGTTATTAATCAATGATCGTTTTCTTTAAGAGCACTTATGTATATCGCTTGCACGACAACGATTGTAATCATACCCTTGACATAATTATTACGTTGTTTAGTTATATTTATCTATACATCGAAGGCCTCCGTGGCGCAATTGGCTAGCGCGTTCGGCTGTTAACCGAAAGGTTGGTGGTTCGAGCCCACCCGGGGGCGATTACTTTTTTTTTTTTTTTTTTTTTTTTAAATTAACATCTTGTTATTAAACATTTGTTTGAAGGTTAAATTTATATAAAATGATATAGTTTTAATTTAATTTAAATAATGTACGACTTTAATAATTTAATTTCAGCCATTTCTTTATGAGCGAAAAAAAAAAAAAAAAAAAATTCACGAATAATTATACAGCGAGTTATGTATCATTTTTTAATTACTTAGCATTAAAATTTTTCGTTCGAATTTTTTTTGTTTTCCCCGAAACAAATAAAACAAATTACCACTGTTTAAAATAATAATGCATCGCGTTATAAAACAAAAAATAAACTACGGTCTAAAACCATCAGCTCAGAGTGTCCATCTACCTACCCACACGCGCTTATATTTCAGATAAAGCAAGCGCAAGAGGGAGACAGAGCGAGAGAAAGAGAGAGAGATAGCATCGAAGCACTTAGCCGCGATTTCGGAATCGTTGTTACGTCCTCATCCATCAAGCCGACAGTTTCGTTATGAGACGCGCGCGCGCGTGTGTAGGAGGATCCTTTTGACCCTCATTCGGGCCTTTGCCACACATCCATTATGCAAGTGTCGGCTGTACTTTTATATATACGCGTCGTGAAAATTAAAATATTAAAGATCCTATCAGTGTATGTATATACACGTATACACTCGGACGAGGCTGCTTTGTTTCATTTTCTTTTTTTTTTTTTTTCCGCTTCTTTTTCATTTCAAAGAGGTGAGAGAAAAACTAGGTGCGTGATTTTTTATTTTACGTTCGGACGAGGGTTGAAATAAAGGTTCTTTATATACGACCGCACCGATTATATTATTTTACTTTTATTAAATTTAATTTCGCGTTTGCCGTGTCTCGATTGTCAAATTGTTGACTTTGAAGAAGCGACAGTTTCGATTGACGATTCAATTTAATTACGTCTTACATAAACGAAATTAAAAATTTAATCATCGGCATATGGAGAATTGTTAAAGTACGTTTATTCTAAGTGTTAATCAAACTTATCTACTTTTTGAAATTTAATCATCAAACTATTATTTTATAATTTGTTAAGAAAATACATGTGAAGCTTGTAGCTTGAAAATATATTAAAAATGATCCGATTCCCCTTTCCCTCTTCATTCGTTTTAAAACACGAAGAGGGCCGAATTTTCCCAAGAGTATATTAAAATAACAAATGAAAATAAAAATATAGGTTGCCAAGAGAAAGACAGAGAATCCACTTATCTACAATTTTCCGAAGTGGAAAATTCACTTCACAAAATTAAAAAGCTTATATATACATATACATATATATATATATATACACACATACATACATATGTATATATACATATCGGTTAAACGAAGTACATAAGCTCATTAAGACGAAGCCGGTAAAACTAATACGAAATTATTGATTCAACGCGCGTCTACTTCAATTACTTTATATCCGTACGATAATATTTACCTCGTTAAAATTTCGGTTTTAGTTACTAAAAGCAAAAGACCTAGCACGTTTGCTACAAACGCAAATCGAAACTATTTTACGAAAATATGTATTTTAATTAATATTACGATAATTTTCGGCAGAGAAAATTGCTATCGATGTATACTTTATACATACACACGGTGTTATTAACTTTGGTTTATCAACGATACAAAGAATCATCAATTTTCTCTCGGATAAATATTTTAAATGTTCTAATATTACACCGATATTAATATATAATTTATCGATGTTTCGCGTACGATATAAATTTATCGATAACAAACTAAAATAAAAAATTCATTTCCAGCGATTAATTTCAGCGACAAATATATTGTACATATAATGATAAAGCTATCATAATCGATAATAAGAAAGTAATTAGTGCTCCTTAGCGGTGAACATTAAATCATCAAAATCGCAAAAATCTCGTACGAATATTTGATAAAATTCGAGCAACTATTTTTTTTTTTTTTTTTTTTTTCAATTATCCGTGCGAAGGGCACGAAAATTAAATGCGATCGGACGGAGCTTTATAAAAATAACTCCGTCCTTGCGACTCTCACCTTACGTACTATTTCTCAAACTCGCTTCGCAAAGAAAGAAGAGCGTATGAAAGATAAAGAGAGAACGAAAGAGAAAAAGAGAGAAAGAAAAAGCGAGCGAGCGGAGGTACGCCGCGTATTTTCATTTCATTACGGCGCAAATATTCTCCTATTCCGAGTATACGCCCACGGAACTGGATATTACTTGTAGCTACATTGACGAGCCGGAATTTAAAATATTTTTCAGAAAAGAAAAGGAGTGAGAGAGAGAGAGAGAGCTTCAAGATTTTTCTCCTCACTCCCGAATGCAGTACGCGCAGGTATAATATAGTGGGCTTGAGAGCGCGCGAGAAAACAAAGGGAATATCAAATTCAATTACGCTCTTCTCTCTCTCTCTCTCTCTCTCTCTCTCTCTCTCTCTTTCTCACTTTTTCTGCATTATATTTCGCAACGTTACATTCGCCCTTTCCAACCGACTGTTTTTATCTCTCTATCTCTCTCTCTCTCTCTCTCTCTCTCTCTTCCTTTAGGCGTCCTTTGTAAAACGACAGTAGTAGGCTGAACGACGCGGATTTTTCTTTCGCCAGGGTAAAATGTACGTAGATTTATATTACGCATGTTTCTCCTACTTCCCGTCCTTTATCCGGCACTCTTTTTTTTTTCTTTTTTTTTTTTTTTTTTTTTTTTTTTTAAAGGACGACTTTATAAAGTGTAATACGGGAGAATTGCGCGAAACGAGTTGGGTCTTTGCGAACGAGCGTATAACGAGATTGTGATTCTTGCTTTACAACGCGCGCTTTGGATTTTCGTTCGAGTCGAGAGGTGGAATCAGTTTTACAAGGTTGAAAACGTGATTTTTTTTCTTTCTTTTATTTTTATCATTTTTTTTTTTTTTTTTTTTTTTATAGGAAATTGGAGTTAAATTTTTATAATTAAATTATAAAACGGTATTCTTTGACGAACGATATATTGCAATGATTCAATTTTTGACGTTGTAACGAGTTAATGAGTTATTATATTTGTCAATTCGAAGCGTTAATACGATGCTTTAACTAACTTACGGTTTCAAGAGAAATTTAATCGAGATATATTCTTAATTATATGTCTAAATGTTATATCTTTCTCTATTATCTTTGAACATAATTATTTTAAGCCGGCACAGACAAACTGTTGATAAACTATTGAAAACTATTCGTAAATTTAAATAAATGAAATTTCGAAATTATGGAAGCAACGGTTATTACGAAACTTTTAAATATGTTTCGATGAAATGATTTCTTCGTACGATTTATTATAAAAAATGATATCACCGTATTTACCATATCAGTTTTCTCAAAATTTCGCGCTTCGTATTTATTTTATAATACTGTATCTGACCCATTTATCTTTGTGTCGAATATTTTTATCACAAATCGTTACATAACTGGAACATTTCAATATGATTTAACCAAATGAATAAATGAATTTGAAACAAAGGATCGATTGTTTTCATAAAAAAATTTGTTCGAGTTTCTTAAAAAAAAAAAAAAATAATAAATAAAAAATAAAAAAAAATTATTTAAAATTCGTTTGATTAAGTTTTTAATTAACTCATAATATTTTTAAAAATTCGAAGAATTTTAATATACGTATAGTACGTCGAGAATATGAAATTAGTGAAAGTAATAAAAACGAATTTAAAAAAAAAAACAAATATTATTTTATAAGAAATTAATTTTAAATTTTATATTTTTATGCAAATTTAAATTAATTATTTATGTGGAAGAAAAAAATTTGATGCAGTATCGTTACTGCAATGATTACTAAATTTGTTGTTCTTGTAAAACATGTAAAACGAATCGTTCGTTTGTTGCATTATAAATGTACATTTATTTTTCGAGTTTTATTCGCAAAATTCAATTTTATTCGATCAATAAAGAATTATGGTAAAAATAAAACGAACAATTAACCGTATATTTTAATTAAACGTAAAATATAATAACGCGCGCGAAATTAACGTCTATACGCTTTAAGAATGAAATTTTTTACTTTTACTTTCATTTATTTATTTATTTATTTATTTTTTTTTTTAAATTTTCATAAATTAATTTATAAATACGCGAAAAAATTAAAAAAATTTACTTTATTACATTTTCCTCGAGCTTTCAGTGTACTCGCAATATGCCGTGATCAATTTCATTTATATCATGCGTATATCATGATCTTTTTTTGAAGAAAGAAATTATATATATATATATATATATATATATTTCGAATGAACACAAGAAATTCGATAACCGAAACTGCCCCGTCGTTGATTAAAAAAGTAAATTTGATTTTCAACATTCCTTTGTGTATACGTTATATTCAACTTTGAACTTTTTAATTAAATTAATTCATTTAATTACGCGTTAAATTTTTAATATTCGACATTTTGATTAAAACTTAATTATCTCCGCTGTTATAATTCAAACGCATCGTGTATATGTATATACCCCTTGTATCCGCGTTGTTGTAACTCTGCGTAGGAATAAGTAACGGAACAAAAACTCACGCCAAGAAGAAGAAAAATAAAGAAAGTATCAAAAAAAAGATAAAAATATTCCTTTTGTGAACGAAAGGGAAAGGGAGGGACTAGAAAAAAAAAAAAAAAAAGAAAAGAAAAAAAAAAAAGAATTTTTCACGTTGCTGCGTCAGGTCTGCATTTTTCGCCGTAACCAAGGGAAAGCCTCGGCCTACGAAAAGTCGAGTTCAGCTTGTTGTACTTCTGCAGAGGCGAGCTTCTGCTCCCGTGGGTCAGTTCAAAGCATTCGGTATAAGTTTTTTTTTTTTTTTTTTTTTGCTATTATTTATTTTTTATTTTTTTGAAAGAAGAGGAGGAAGAGAAGCGACTGCTTTCCTTTTCCGAAGCGCTGGAGTATTTATTCCATTTGGAGGGCTTGTACATTTTTTCCAAGCTCGTTACTTTTTCTCTAACTCTGTTTCTCTCTCTCTCTCTCTCTCTCTCTCTCTCTCTCTCTGTGATTTCTTTTTTTTTTTTTTTTTTTTTTTTGTTGCCCGGGGATTTTTCACGTACACGGTAAAAGATTTTTTAAACTCTCTTTTGGTCTCTGTGAAATATCAATTAGGACAAAGTTGGGAGTATCGTTATATAGTAAAATGAAACGGTTTTTCAACGTTTCGCGATACGTTGTTGCCTTACCATTTATTTTTCTTTTTTTTTTTTTTTTTTTAATTTGAAAAATTTAATTTTTGATAAATAATTGTTTAACTTTGTTTTCATAAAACAAATATAAAATTCGGCTCGATTTCTTGGGAAATGCTGTCTTGAATAAATCAGGATTATAATAGTCAATTCCAAAAATTTCACATAAATTTTACAAATTTATTTCTGCTTTTTTTTTTAGAAAGTTTGAATTTCAAAACTGATAAATATTTACCGCAACAAAATGAATAAATTACATTATATAGTATAACGAAACTATTCTATGTAGTACTAAAAACTATAAACTAAAATTGAGTTTTTTACAGTAAAAATATTTTTTTTTAATTTTTAAAATAATTGAGAAACATTACTATATCTTTCAAAGAAAAATTTAGGGTGAGCACAAAAACTTCGACAAATTCCTTATATTATCAAAACAAACAATTTAAATTTTACAATTTATAAAAAAAAAAGAATAAATTATCTTTCTCTTTCTCACAATAATTCTTTATCAATTTATTTTTCTCAGTCCTCTCAATTTCCTTCCAACAAACTACGCTTTCTTCGCTCGCCGTCGGAAATAAAAAAAAAAAAAAAAAAAAAAAAAAAAAAAATCCATCGTACGACGTTTTTCATTCGTCCTCATCCTCGGCTTTTCATCCTCCGCTATTTTTCATCGCTATATACATATACCTTACTTTTCGCTACACTAGTCCGACGACCTCATTGACTTTTCCCTTGCAGCTAGCGCTTCACCTCATTACGCGGTTTCGTCGGAGGAGAAGAAAACGACGATGCGAATTTATATATATGTATCTCTATATATATATATATATATATATATATATATATATATATACACCGAGTGCGCGTACGATTGCGTATAGTCTGCTAAACACGAGACGACGAAATGTCGACGACGCCATGTAGACGACGACGACGACCTCGGCAAGAATTTACGCTGCATGCCTTATTTATATTCGTTATTCTGTCTGTCGTATTTTTCTTATGACTTCTCTTGCTTTGCTGTGAAACCTTTAGCTATTTTTCTTTTTTTTTGTTTTTTTTTTTTTTTTTTTTCTTTCAATTCTTTATTCGCGAACCGAAAATATAGATGATTCGTTTCTCCTTTTTCTTTTCGTATATATTTTAAGGGAAGTAGTTTTACGTAAATTTTTTTTTCTTCAATTTTTCGTATTAATAAATTTATTTTACATTAATCGTATAATTCGTTCACTTCTTTATTAACAAAACAAAAGATATTTGTTGTACATTTAAGCAGGCAAACATTTCATGTGTGTTATTCTTATCGATTTGCGTTTAATTTCTGATTGGTTGAAAATGTATTCCGTTTCAATGCGTAATTGACCAGAATATCAATATCAATATTTGCTTAAAAATGTTTTACATTAAAATTTCATCGAATTACAATTACAAACGTTTCTCAACTAGTCAAAGTTTAAACGAGAGAAGAAGCGAACACAACCGAAGAGTGAATGGATGAAAACAAAAAAAAATAATAATAATCAAAAAAGAACACGATAACACCCGCAAACCGCAGTAAACCCAGCACGAATTCTTAATTTTCCAGCGATCAACAAAACCGAGGGAGGAACACACAAATCGGTGTGTGTATGTGTGTAGAAACGGTTGCGAGCAAGAAAAAAGAAACAAAAAGAAAAAGAAAAAAAAAAAAAAAAAAGAAAGAAAAAAAGAAAGAAAGGATGGAAGAAAGAGAAACACAAACCGCGTAAAACGAAAGAAGTAAAAGCGCAAACGGAAAACGATCAGAGGCAATCTCGGAGCTTTCATCAATCAGCGGAAAGTTCCTACGCCTAACTTTACCTTCCCCTTCCCCTCCTCTCTTTCTCGTCTAACAACCCTCGCGGTACGATTACATCAGAAGCGCTTGTGTAGATGTACAGCTTCGGATGCTGTATCCACTTGTACATATATATATATATATATATATATATACAAACGTAAAGTCGTGCAACTCGCGCGGAAATCATATTAATGCTACGAGAGAGACAGAGAGACAGAGAGAGAGAGAGAGAGAGAGAGAAAGCGTTTTAGTACGACTTCATGGCCGACGTTTGCTGATTAAAGTCAAACGCGCGTCTCTCTTGATACGAAAACTAGCGGTGAAAACAGGTTTACGAGGATGGGAGGACTTATTTTATATTGGCCTACGATAGATCGACGAAATTTTCGAGGAAGCCTTTTATTTTGTCCCTCTCCCTCTCTCGAATTCATGAGGTTGATAACGATGATTGACCTTGAAATTATTTTATCAACGGGGATTTCTTAGAAATCATGGTAACGTGGGGCTGTTGATTTACCGTTAATTGAACGAGCTTGAATTTTAATTTGTTTTAATTTCAAATGGATAAATGATTGTTAAATTTAGGTCAAGATGGAAATTAATTTTTGATCAACTCGATAAATTTTAAAGTAAAATTAACAAAAAAAAAAAAAAAAAAAAAGTGTTCTCGATTTATAAATTTCAACGAAATATTTATTTAAATAAGAAATGTAAAATTTTTAAAAATTTTCAGCATCAGCTTTTCAAATAGTAAAATGCCAGTATTACGTTTCTTGTGCAATAGCTGATATTATTCCGTAGCTCAAAATGATGTACTCGTATTATTTTTGAAATATGTAAATTTTTACCTTTGAATAAATCTGTAATTCAAATTACTCGTGCCTGATTCTTTCAACACAAAGAAAGTATTTCAAATGAACATTATTTTCTCTTGATATATATATATATTTTATATATACTTCTAAATAAAAACACAAGCGTTGAAAATTTAAAAAGTAAAAATTTCTTTGTGCACAGAATATTTAATTATCCTATCAGTTTGTGTTGAAAAATTTTCAATTTATATGGCTTTGTAACGTACGTGTATCACGAAGACTTGATTTTATTAAATTATTCCGACCGCTTTTTAATAAATGCTCTTTGAAAATTGAACCGTTGTAATATGTTTTTTTTAACGCTTTATTTTCAATATATTGTATTAATTTAACTTTTTACGAAATATCAAACAAACACGAATAATCTTTCTTTTTCCACGCGATTCGATTAGCCGAAAAATAAAAAACAATAATCGCTTTCGAAACATCAACTTAAAAAAAAAGCAGACTCTTTTACCCCTTCCAATATTCTTTCTTCAATCGTTTTATTCAAACTTTCTCGAAGGCAAAAATAAACACGCATATCACCCTTTACCCGAGAACAAAAAAAAAAAGAAAAATCCAGCAACACATCGTTATCTTAGTCGCGCAGTAAAACTCGCGAAATCAAAGAGCGAGAGAGAGAGAGAGAGAGAGAGAGAGAGAGAGAAGCGTCGACGCGGAGTAAAAGAAAAAAGGAGAAGACGTACTCCCTTACCAACGCGCGCACTTACACACACACACACACACACACACACACACACACACACACACACACACACACACACACACACGCATAGAGAAGAGCAAGTTAGGTGGCAGCTCAAAGAAGCATTAATTTACGAGCGTGCGGAGATCAAACGCCGCCGACAATTAGCCCCGAGCATTTGCTCTGTATCTCTCTCTCTCTCTCTCTCTCTCTACGCGTACTTTTTTACCTAGGTGCTGCTGTCGAGGGTGGAGCTACAATTTCTTTCGCTGAAAAGAAGAGAAAGAGAGATAGAGTTCAAGAGAAAGGGTCGAAGAACAAATATTGCGGAATCAACCGCGTTTCTGTTTTTTTTTTCTTTCTCCTCCTCTCTTTTGCTCTCTCCCTCTCGCACACTTTTTGCGAGCGCTTCGGCTTGCGTAAACGGGCTGTGGTTTTTTTTTTTTTTTGTTTTTTTTTTCAATGCGAAAGGGAAAAAAGTTGATCGAGAGTTGGTAAGTGATGGTTAAAGGGCGGAATGATTGTTTTTTTTTTGGTTTTCTTTATGACTGTTATTTAGAAGGAAGAGCTAATTTTTTTTTTTTCTTTAAGTGGAGAGTGAAATTATAAAGAAAACGATTTTAAAGAGCTTTTTTCACTTTTGCAATGTTATAATACTTTTTACTTTTAACAACGTAATAATTTTAGTATTGTTTTTATCGATAATTTTTAATTGTTTGTAAACTGTTGAATACATATTTAGTCGTAATAATGCGCTAAGTAACGAAGGGAGATAGAAAAGGTTAAAGAGAAAAAGAGAGAAAAGGTACGTAGATTTCATCATCTAGAGGTGTTAGTCACGACAACTAAGCATCGTCAAAGGCTCAGATGTTCCTTCGCCAATAAGAAAATTGATAAAAGAAGGAGCCACAGAATGGCAAAAAGAAAAACGGACGAAAACGAAAAAGCTACAGATTCAATCACATCAATTGGCTAAGTCGAATTTAAACTTAAAAAAAAGGTTTTGAACAAAATTTATTTAAATATTAAATTTCTGATTTTATTTAAATTTTTTTTTTCTGCAGCACGTTATGTTTAAAAAAAAAGGAAATAAAATTATAATGAAAATAATGAAATTAAATAAAAAAAAAAGAGCTCAATAAAGCGTATTAAATCTAATTCATTCGAAATTATAAAATAATAAATATATGGCTAAATCTATTACGTACATTATCACCGATATGACTGATTCCAGTATTCTAGCAGCGAAATTTCAAAATAAAAGACAAAAAAACTCGCAAAAGCACACAATATACAAAGGGACAATTCCACAGAAACCGATTTATCATATCTCGATCCCCTTTAATGTTTCATCGATGCTCTCCCATTCTTTTTTACGTTCACTCGCACGACGACATTCGTATAAACTCACTCACTCTCTCTCTCTCTCTCTCTCTCTCTCTCTCTACTCTACTCTACTCTACCATTTTGCGAGATCAACACCGGAAGAAAAAAAAGTTCGTCATCGTCTATTGCATAATCGACGAGCGCGTGGCGCCGTTCGATTGCACACATACATTGCTTCTCGAATGGGTATAACTGAATGACAAGAAGCGCGTAATTGCGCGAGATACGATGTATAAAAAGAGACGACGGGATTGGGTGTGCGTTTATACGGCGAAACTGTACGTAGTAAATGGATGAATTATCGTTTTATGTAAGCGATTGAGTTTGATGCTTTTTGTTTTATCGTTTTAATGATCGTTCAATTTGTTGTATGTGTGTTTGTTTGTTTGTATGTTTTTTTTTTTTTTTTTTTTTTTTTTTTTTATTTTAGCTTTTTTTTCAATAGTATTATAGTTTCGAGCAGAAATTCATTTTTATTTGAATAATGAAATAATTGTTTTAACTAATGGAATAAAATAATTATTCATTTTTATTTTTACCATTACAAGTAATCGAATCAAATATTGTTTGGATAGTTCGCTCATTAGATTTTTATAAAAATTTTTCAAAGTTGTATTTTACTATTGTAAAATTTTTGCATTTTAATAAAAAAATTTGCCAAATGTAGTACACTTTTGCAAGAAAGATAAGAATACTATAAATTTAAAGAAAATTTTTTTTACAATATTATTCAAATAAAAGAAAAATCTGGAAGAGTCTGGAGTAAATAAAGATGATGAATGAAAAAGTAGGATAAAGCGCATAAAAAAATGACCCAAGTGATTGGGTGGTACGAAAAAGAAAAAAAAATAAGTGGAAAAACCGTGGAGAAGTCGAGAGAAAGTGTAATAATGGAGGCAAGGCAAATAACCTTCTTATTCGAGAAAATTGTCGACGCGAAAATTATTACATTCGGGGTAAATAATGGAAATAAAGTGTGGAAGTATAAGAAAAAGCACAAATGTGAGGTAAAAAAAAGTTTTTTTTTTTACGATTTAGACAAACAAAAATATTTTTACTTTACAGTTTAATTTCTTTAAAATATATAAATGTTACGTACCTACAAATAGTATTATTAAATGAACGAAAAATTTAGCCATTTAATTAAAAAATCATTTGAAAACATTTTACTTTCCGAAATACTTAGGGCACAAATATTTACCAAAAAATTATTCGCGCATCTTTTAAAATTTCGAAAAATAAGTCGCTAGGGTAGGAGGAAAGAGATAGAGATAAAGAGAGAGATAGAGAGGGGGGGGGGAGAGAGAGAAAGGAAAGAGAGTCAAGGAGGCCCCGCGCGAAAATAAGCGATAAATCGTACGACCGAAAAGTGTCGCGCGCGCACAATGGAGCAAATCGGCAAGGCAAATACAAGCTTTCCTCCCTCTCTCTAACTATAAAGTATAGGTATACACGCGCGGATAGTCCTATCCTTCTCCCGCAAAATGGGAAGAGGAGAATAAGAAAAAGAAGAAGAAGAAGAACAAGAAGAGGAAGTAAAAGGTCTTCTCTCTCGATGGGAAGGCAGGAAGAAAGGCAAAGACTATCAAATATTCGCGGCATCTCGGGATAAAGAGAGGAAGAGACAACCTCTCCGTACACACACATACACACATATGTACATAGACAACACACACGTGCACACATACATCGGGATTCCTCGCTCGATAAACTCGAAAGTTTGTTTACGGCCCTCTACCTCTCCCTTTCTCTCTCTCTCTCTCTCTCTCTCTCTCTTTCTCTCTCTCGACGTTTTCTCGAACTTCCGAGAGCCTGAGTCTCCTTTCCGAGGAGAGACTTCTCTTTCTCTCTCTTTCTCTCTCTCTCTCTCTTTCTCTTGAGGTTTTTCGTGTGCACGCTCGCGCGAACTTGAATGCGTCAGAGAGTCGACCATTCTTCTATATATCCTCCCGTTATCTTTCCTACTTCTTTGGGACCCTTTTACTTTAGAAGGAGTTTGATGGGAATTTGGTATTGTGTGCGTGTGCGTCTATACGTTATTCATTGAAAATAATTTATTTCTGATATTTTTTTATCCTTTACACGAGTGCAGAGATAGTTTTGTCTTTCTCGAATAGACAAGAGGATGTAAATTAAATAAGGAACTTTAAATTTTCTTAACTATTAAATATAATATATATTTACAGTTTCAAACAAAGAAAATTTTATTTTTATGCCTTAAAATTCTTACCATATTTATCAAATAGTATAAACCAAACTAAAAGATAAAAAAAAAAAAAATGGAACGATAAATTTCAATCAAACTCTCCGAAGAAGAAAACAATCTCCAGCGTAAAAGGGGTCATCTTTCCCAAACCCCTCTCCCCCCTCCCCTTTCTCGACTTTCTTCCTCTTCGAAGGACTTTGACATAGCCGCAGTTAAAGTTCCGTCGTTTGCGATTTGCGAGGTTCTCGCGTTTTTTTCCACATCGACGGCGTCGTTCCTTACTCGAAGAAGAAATGAGAAAGAGAGAAAGAGAGAGTCCGGCTCGTTCTTAACCCTGGCAATGCTCCAAATCATTTCCGTCCACCGGAACTCGCGGAAGTCCAAAAGGACCCATCGGACTTTCCGGTACGCGCCGGACGTTCTTGAAAAATTAAACGCTCGCGTGCTCTGTTCCTTCTCCTTGCGTAAACTCGCAGTTTTACTTTATTTTCTTTTTTTTTTTTTTTTTTTTTTTTTAGTTTTTTTTATCCATTTGTGCACGAGTAAGCGAAAGGTTGTTTTGATTTAATTTTACTTTTTATTCAAAGTAAATAATTTAAATGTTATTATGTTTTATTTATTTATTTAGTATTAAAGGAGATGAATTTTTTGTGTAAATATGAAATTAAATTATTAAGTAGAACGAATTCAATCATAGTCTAACATGATAATAAATAATTATCAATATTAATTTTTCTACATTTTCTTAAAAGCATATTTTTGTCGTACTAAAAATTATCAATTAATATAAAAAAAAAAAAAAAAAAAAAAAAAAAAAAAAAAAAAAAAAAAAAAAATCGATTTTTCTTTATTACACCGCTAATAAAAAATACCGATGTAGAAATACTCCACTCTGTATAAAAACTTCGCTCGATTGGCAAAATTATAAAAACGAAATATTCGATTATTTTACTATTTCTTCTGAACCACTTCGTTTTTATTGTAAAGAAAAAGCAAAAAAAATAAAAGGAAACACAAAATATGTATTCGCAGAACAAACGACATCAACTTCTCATCATTTTCTCAAAGCACACTACATAGTAAAAATAGAATAAAAGTACAAAAAAAGGGAAAAAAAAAAAAAAAAAAATGAACAGCACATTTCGCAATTACACAGGAAGAGAAAGAGAGACGCGACTTCTCTTACCTACGACAAGAGAACATGCACAAACATCTCGAACGCGGAGAAAAGCGCCCGCGCCTACGAGAATACAATTTCCGTGCACTCGAGCGCAAAAACTCAACGACGACGGCTTTTACATATATATATATATACATAAATGTGTTGTATCTCTCCTCCTCGTTATTCATCGCGTATGGCATGAATTTATATACATATATACGTGCACACAGCCGAGTCAACAAAAGGCGGGAGGTTCGCTCGAGCGACGAGCGTAACTTCGACTCCTTCGTCGTATGCCGGGAAAACTTATACGCGCCGTGAGACGGAGAAAGAAAGAAAGAGAGAGAGAGAGAGAGAGAGAGAGAGAGAAAGTTGTTGTCTTTCTCTTCCTCGCTCCTCTTGACTAAGAGAAGGAACGAGACGACGTAGTCGAGTAACTTTTGTTGATTCTCTATTAAATTTCGGTTAGCCATTGATGCTCGTGCTCGAGCGGTGTATTGCGTGGGGGAGGGGGTGGGGGGCGGCGGTGTTATAGCGCGTGTTGTTTGCCGAGAGAGAATTCTGAAATTGCGCCGTAATTAGCTTTGAAATTTTCGAGATTCCGGTGATTCTTGTATTATTTCGGAAACTGTATTACACGGCGATTGAATGTTTCGTTTATTTAATACTTAAAAAATTTTTTTAATTCTGGAATTTGTTTAAAGTATTGCAAATAAATTTTAATAAACTTTTCGATTATCGTTAATTGTGTTTTAAAATTTTTTAATTCCGCAAATATTCTTTAAGCCGTCTTTACGTAAACTAGATTTTTAAACTTTATATGCGAGTTTAATCTTTCAAGAATTTTAAATGCATAATAGTAAAAGTATTTTAAAACTTACAAAAATACCCGAAAGCCAAAGTAAAAATTTTATTGCGTTAATTGAACGTTTGAAAAACAAAATTTGTATTTAAATAAAACCCTCTTTAAACCTAAATGCATCATCGTAAGAATACTCAATCTCTTCAACTCTCCATCCCGATCGCAAAGTCAACGAAAATTTTTCAATAAAATATCTCTCCCACGGTCTTATACATCGCACGGTTAAATCGAGCGCAATCTACGGGGCAAATGCAACGACGAGGTAACCTAATAACTTCCATATCAATCAATCTCACCGGTAGCGTGGCAGCGCCAGCACCGGCAGCCTCTCTACTTAAACTTCTCTACGTACGGTATATACATATTGATTCAATGGCGTACACTCAGGAAACCAACAAGGCTTATTCCTCCTTCTTCTCCAGTAAAAGCCTCAAGACTAACTCGCGCCTTACGCCTCATCAATCTTGGCCAAGTGAAAGAGAGAGAGAGAGAGAGAGAGAGAGAGAGATAGATAGAGAGACGGCCGAAGAGAGCACTTGTGCTCGCACTTCCTTTGCTGCAATTACAATATCGGTGTGGAAGGCTCTCGCGTTACCGAGAATCCGAGGCCCTTTTAGGTTAATCCGCGTACCCGCGCGTCCGACGAGATATCCCGGGGATTAGCCCTTGAGATCGAGATGGTTTGGTAACGGAGAGCCCAAAGTCCCGTCTTGACTCTCGATGCCGCGGTTACGAGCGGACGAAGACTCGCGCGCTACCTCTCTCTCTGCCTTCCTTAATCTTGCGCGGTTATCTTCACCTGTTGCCCGACAACGTAGATAGAGTGGCTTTGTTACTTTTTGCCTTTTTTTTATTCAATACGGTATACCGATCAATCGTTTTTACAAAATGGGGAGAAAAAAAAAAAAAAAAAAAAAAAAAAAACAACAAAATATTTTTAACGCTATACGATACACGCATAAATAAACATTACTACGCTCCGATCTTATAATCGCGAAAGTAAAAACCAAACGTAAATTGATTGAAAACCGTCCTTATCTCTTGCCCTTTTCGCATCTTCATCAACAAATGAATCAACGCACTTGCTCATCCCCTCATAATGTCATTACTCGGCGCGGGGGCTTTAACGCATTCGCTCATTCGTAAGACGACCGCGCGATGGAATATTTACGGCGTCGTTAAACCGACCTAGTAAGCTCTCTTATTCGCGCAAGCGTACGCGCAACGAACAAGAGGATGTATATATACCCTTTTTTATATCACTATATCCATATACAGACGTTATCGTCGCACGCTTGTAGAGCGCACTCCGGAGACAAGGGTTATACGTATGCATGAAAACTTGTTGTGGCTCTTTATCCTTTATGATTATTGGACGGAATGGTTTTTCGACGCCGTTTAACGCTCTTGCCCGAGCGTACTGTCGCGTTGTTATGTCTCTTGTGGATTTGGGTGTATAACGCTCGATGTTTTATAATATATTATGCGGATTGTTACATACGGTTATGAAAGCTTAACGCCATGATATCCTACTTTTATTTTTGAGTTTATCGCGCACTTTCGCCGTCGTTATCTTTATTATTTTTATCTTTTTAACGTTAAAGAGTTACGAAATCAAAACGCGAATGTTGCCGGTAAAATGAAAAGAATTTGGATAAATTTTAAATTACAAAATATAAAAATAATGTTGAATATGTACATTAAAATATTATTTTCAAATGGAATAAATAGAATTTATTTAAACGATCGTTAATGTTAAAAAATATTTGTCTTTTGGCACTTTAGTAATAACGAAATTATACATACAAGTAGTAGGCGATTCAACAATTAAAAAAAATTCAATCTCGCGGGTCGCTACGAAATTCAAAGGCAAGCGTTTTGGAAGGAATCATCTCCTACGTTCTACCTCCACACATGGACAGACACCTGCGCGTGAAAATTACCGTGGTCGCAAGAGCGTAAAACAAAGCGCACGAGAGTGAGAGAGAAAGAGAGAGATGAAGAGAAGTTTTGACGTCGGCGAAGCCGCGGCACACGCGGTTGTTGCCAATTAGTTAGCGGCATTAGCGTAGCGCATGAGCGGACGCCTAATTAACAAAGTTTCCACTATCGATGATGAAACTAAGAGGCAGAGGAGATAGAGAGAGAGAGAGAGAGAGGGAACGCGGGCACGTACGCCGCGCGCCTTGTTGAATGTGAATCGTAGCGATGTTTCGTGGGAGAAGAGGAAAGAGGGATGCATACGCACGCGCGGGCGCGAGAAAGCGCGACGTGAGTGTGATTCGAGAGAGAGAGAGAGAGAGAGAGAGAGAGACCTGTAATCTATTCCTATATATCTATACTCCAAAATTCATTGAATTCGAATCGTGCGAGAGCACTCGCGAATGCTAGACGAGTTTGAGATGCGCTGCATTTGATTTTACGTGTAGGGGGGGAGGGGTGAGTTACGAGATTTACTGTCAACGCTTCAAAATTAAAAAGCAATCGTCTTTTAAATCAAATATTGTTTTTTTTTTCGGATGATTTAACCTCGCAAAAACGTCGATCTAAAAAAAAAAATAAAAAAAAAAAAAAAAAAAAAAATAGACACACACACCTCCAACAGACCTCTCATAAGCTCGAACGACATAACCCAAACGAACCTTTTAATCAAGCAATCGTCGCGTATACGTAAACGCCCTTTGAGCGCTCGGTAAAAACAAATAAACGAATCAATACACGACGAATGAATCAACACTGAGCTGATACAAAGGGAGGGAAGAGGGGGAAAGGGGACAAACAGTTCGCGCGGAAGTGTATCATTACTCATTGGTTTTTCAAAGTCGGTTTCAAATGGTACGGGATAAAGACTGAATTATCGCGTTTGAAAATTGGCGAAGTTACTAGTCGAGTTGCGACGTTGTACTCCTGGCTACGATTATGGTAACGAGTTTAAAGAATCGAGTTGTAGGAAAAACGTTTTTTTTTTTAGGAAAATGAGATAATAATAGAATCGATAAATTTTGAAATTGTGAATAAATGAATCAATTGTGTGTCAAACAAACGAATATGAAAAATATTTCTTCCTCAAAATAAAAAATCACTTCTAAACCCATTAGTCGATCTTATTACCCGCAAAGTACACAAAAAGTTATCGTCGAAATTTTCTCGGCATCGAAGCGTCAAAACTCTCGCGCGCGTCAACGATATAAAGTTTAGCAAAACTAAGCTTACTGTTTCACATTGTAAATAGAAGGGAAAAAGAAACGAAAGAGAAAGAAAGAAAGAGAGAGAGAAAGAGAGAACGCGCCGCACGTCGATGTATTATGCGCGGCAAGCCGATTTTCCGCGACGAATTAAGTTTAAGTTCTTCAGCCCTAAGGAGTGAAAGGATGGAAAAGAAATAAAAGGGAGAAAAGGAGGGGAGAGTTTGACGTGTTTCTTAATTAGAGAAGCTCACGAATCTATATAATATCGTCCTGCTGCATGCCCCGAGAGAAGAGAGAAGAGAGAGAGAGAGAGAGAGACTTTAATTGCGTTAGATTCTCGTTAATTTCGTCCCGCATTGGGGGCTGCTGCCTGCGTCTCTTGTCGATCGATCGAATGTAACACCGACGAGGCTTGTTACCCTCTCTCTCTTTCTCATTCTATCTTTCGCGCTCGCATTCTCTTCTCTAGATGTATGTGTACTTTGGAGAGTAATTACAAAATTGCGTTTGGATAAAAGTGTGCCCCATCTGGTAGGACGGCTTGCCTACGAAATGTGTCACGTGAACGTTGGTTTGCCTCGCGAAGTCGATGTAAATTTTTATTTTATTTTACTTTTTTCCTTTTTTTAGCATGAGACAATTCGAGGATATTTTTATTTTCGGACTACGATGGAGAATCGTAAGATGAAGCTTCGGATTGAACATTTTTACGTGACGATTGTGATTGTAAAAGAATAATAATAATAATAATAATACCGAATAAAATTATTTTATTTGTTCTTAAAGCGTATTGGTAATATTTTAATAAATAATAAAAACAAAATAATAAATTGAATTCAATCAAAAAATTTTGTTCAATTAGTTAATAGACGCGGAATAATTGTTAATACGCGTAAATTAACTTAATATTTAACAAAAAAAGTTAATAACTTTTTATTAAGTGAGTGTACAATAATTTAATAATTTATATAATTTTATTTATCGAAAATTTTATGGTAATAATTGACACTTTAATTTAATTACCTAACCGCTTTCATAAAAATAATCTTTGTAAAAAAATAACGAATAAAAATATTTTTCTTTTAAATATATATTAAAAATAAAAAAAATATATATCAACAATTATTAAAATTTAGCACATCATAAAAAAATCAATCGTCACCCCGTCAATAAAAATAATACGAATTCTATATTCCCTCGATTAAATCATACGTGAAAAAACGTCGCAAAACCCAAGCGAACTTTTCGTAAACGAGCGTCAAGTTTCAGCTAATCGTTTAAAATAATCCGAGCAAATCCATACGCAGCGTTCATTTAGCGGTAAAACGAGGAAAGAGAATAGTACATAACGAAGATAATAACGCGCGAGTGGCGATATAATGTCGATGACGTGAACAATGAGACGCGGTCGCGACGCTTTCATTATACTTACGCGCATGCAAGATAATCGCGAGAGAAATAGTTAAGCGAGAGAATGATAAATCGCGAACGAGCGAGATATATTATTAGACTATAACTCAGAATTCTAACGAAGGAGTAAAGGGGTAAACTCGCGCTTTTCGCTCTTCTTCCTAGCGCGAAGTATGTAATTGAGATACCGTAATTAACCAGCTAGCGCGCCTTCGAATTAAACCGCTACGAATTAATCAGCTGAATCGCCGAGCACTCGCGCGTGTGTGTGTGTGTGTGTGTGTATGGTGTATGACCCCGTTGTTATGTTCGCAAACGATGGAAAAAAGCAGATCGAAGACGGAGATGTTTAAGGATAGACGCGGAGTGTAAGACACTTTCTCGTGCTTGTAGTACCTCAAGTTTCTCTCTAGTGTGTGTGTGTGTGTGTGTGTGTAGGTGTGTTTTTTTTTAATGCTTTTTACTCTTCGTTAAAAGCGTAGGCGGAAATTGTTATTATTAGAGTGTACGAATTTGTAATTCGACGTTTCGAGTTATTTTTCTTAGACTTTCATTTTGGATGCTGTAAGTGTTAAACGATTTTATCAACCTCTTATTGTTATTGAGATAGTTAGATAGATGTTGAGTATGAAAGAAAATTATTTATTGTATAAATTTTCGATTGATAATTATATAAGTTTATAAGGGTAAAATTACATTCGTAAGTCTTAAACACTTTTGTTAAAAAATTGAAGTCAACGACGGGGCTAAAAAATAATTAAATTTAATCTCGTTAAAAATTCAGGATGAAGAAAGTGATTCGAAATAAAGAAAGAAAAAAAAAAAAAAAAAAAAAAAAACGATAAAATCCCGCGCGTATCGTCGTAATACTCCTCGCTTTACCGTAACAAAGTAACTTTATTCTCAATTCGAATTCCCGCTGTAGAAACATCGAGAAACAGAGAGAAACGGCTCCGATACAATAAAAGTCGAAGCTTACGCGCATTTTTCTCCTTGGCAACTTCAACCAACTGCAATCGTTTCACCTACGAACGTATATATGTACGTACACGCTAAGTGCGAAGTTCAATCTCACGCTTTTGGTATAGGATTTGAAAAAGCGTCGAGAAAGAAGAAACGCCGGTAGGCCACAACTGCCAGTCAAAAAATCACATCGACTATCGTTGCGCGTGTATCTCTTTAGCTCGATCCTATTATTTATTTATTTATCCATTTACTTTTACTCTTTTTTTTTTTTCAAATACACAACTCGAAAAAGAGAGAGAGAGAGAGATCCTTTCCTTAACTTTATCCAGGCTATAAAACAATCCATCGCGTCTAAAGAAAAAAAGGACAAATAAATAAATTTATAGCCAATCTCGTCAACGTCTACCGGATTCTCTAGTCTTTCTTTTCTTTTCGCTTATACGTATACATATACACGAGGAAAGAGGAAGCGGCTTATGTAAGGAAATAAGAAAGCCAGCATAACAGTCGTAAAAGTCGACTTACGCGTAACGCGACGGGACAAGCGTACGGTATTACTACTGCTGCTACTTTTTACTCTCCATTTTCTTATTTTATTTTTGTAATTGGCGATGTTCATGGGACTACGAGGCAGAGAGTTAAACTTGCCGAGCGAGCTGTTACCTTCTCTCTCTCTCTCTCTCTCTCTCTCTCTTCTCTTTTCACGGATGTATTACCAAAGAAACAATTTACTTCTTAGTTCTTTACTGGTGCTCTCGTAAATGTACCGGAAGGTATATGAACACCGAAGGCTTACTATTTTACCTAGATAGAGAGAGAGAGAGAGAGAGAGAGAGAGAGAGAGAGTGCAAGACCGAGAGCGGAAACAAATTATCAATGGTGGAAAGATAAATCGTGAGATGTTTTTCATTTTATTATTTTTACGTTCTCTCGTTAATTTTAACGATGTTTTTATTAAGAAGAGAGTTAAAAGTTTACGTTGAATTTCTTATTAGATTAAAATGACTCTTTCAGTTTTGACGAGTTAAAAAAAAAAAAAAAAAAAAAAAAAAAAAAAATTTATTTATATTTCCACTCGCTTCTGATGAAAAGCTGTAAATATTAAAAAACTTTTCTCGAGTTCAAGTGTACGCGTCATTTTTTATTAAAAAATACTCGAGTCAAATTAAAGTCGTCTCATCAAAACTTTATCTAAAAAAAAAATAAATTTTTTTACAACTTCATTGAAGACAAACCTTAAAGGCAATGTGAAAGAATGCATCAAAGTAAAAAGAAAAAAAAAAGAAAAAAAAAAACAGAAAATAGGTTCCACCACACGAGAGACAAAACGGCAAATTCGTAAACCTCAAGGAGGGGCGGTCGAAATCCTTCAAGGAAGAAGCTTTAAACGATAAACCGCAGTCGTGATTAACTTCTCCGAGAGAGAAGGAACTCGGAGGAAATTCAGCGAGCGATGGACATACAACGCTTACCGGTCACTTTAATTTGTAAATTAAAGCTGCGCGAATGAAAGAGCGAATTGTTAGGTATTATAATCAGGCAAGTCGTTCGCCACTTTACCGTGGAAGAATTAAATTCGCGTATACATATTCGACTTAAAGCGGCGCAAGAGTTTTACGAGCAATTTTACGATAAAAATCACTTTTAATTAACGCTCCCGTTGCCTCGTCGAAGAGACGTTAAATCTTTGACTTGCCGTTGTGTTGCTGCCGCTATAAATTGGATAGTCGGTACTCTCGTTTGTAACGACCGAGATTGTGTACGGACACGCTGTCTCGGGCTTGTGAGATGTTGTACGGGAAAAGATTTTTCGAAGGGATGATAAATAAGGCTCAGAGAGAGAGAGAGAGAAATTTTTTGATTTTCATGACGTATTTTTCATTTTTATCGTTATTATTTTTTTACAAATTAACATTGGTTTTCAAGGTCGTTTTTCATTCTAAAGTACATCATTTTCGTACTGCTTGTATGTAAAATTTTTCGTTTTATTTCATTTTTATACATTATTTTTAAATAAAAAGCCTTTAATTACAATAAAAGAAGAAAGTTGAAACGTTAATAAAATGTTCACAAGGATGATGCGCAATTACAAAAGAGAAAAAAAAATCATGTATTAATCAAGCGATTCTTCATACCCACGCATACGATTCAGTGAAATATCGAGCGACGATCTAGTTTCTCGGTCAGAAAAAAATAAATAAATAAAAAAAAAAGAATTAATTTTTATAAAAACAAGATCGTAAAAATTCAATTCCCAGAGAGAGAGAGAGAGAGAGAGATCGATATTAATAGTCGTGCTCGCGTGACTACCATAATTCGTCGACAATGAATGACTCCCTAATTTCTCAAGGCAATAATGTCGAGACAAGAGACAAGAGAGAGAGAGAGAAAGAAAGAGAGAGAGAGAGAGAGGGGGAGAAACGGTTAGCTCGCGGTCTAGCTATAGGCTGGCTGCGTGTACGAGCGATAAATATTGCGAAACGAGTATAGGGATATTATTGCATTCGCATTAATGAGAAAGGCGCACTCGTGCTCATGATTTATACATCGGTTGCCGCGCGCATCGATATATACGACCGAAATATACGCGGGATTCTTCGTCTCGCGCCTCATCGTGACGAGGAACAAGACGTGCATACGCAAAACGTGAGATGTATGTGAATGCGTGTATGTGAATGCGAGATGATGATCGAATAATAAAATCGTTTTCTCTTCTTTTTTTAACCGCTGAAATATTGTGATATTTATCAAACTGTTAAATACGTAAAAAATTACTTTCCTTTCACGCGTAAAAAATCATTTCTATTGGCAATGTATGTTGCTAATATATTTCAACTGCTTCTTTAAAACTATTGCGAATATATTGGATTAATATTACGAAAGAACATCGTACAATATATTTACAATAACTTTGTCAATATATTGCCAATAGGAATGATTTTTACGCGGGATTTAATATATTTGTATTTGATAAAATAAGTGACGGACAATTACAATAACTTTAAAAAGTATATTGTCGTTTAAAAACCATCTATAGAAGCAGGATCAACGGACGTTTTTCATGAATTAATCGATATAAAAGTAAACTAGCACCTATAAAATATCCACTTTTATTTTATTTCAAATCTACGACAATCACCTCATTATTTCATCTTTCTAAAAAAGAACAAAGAAGAACCAAAGTACGCGCATTTATTTTCAACACATAATGTAACAAAGTTTTGAAACTACACCAATAACGAAGCATCAAGTCAAATGTAAGAGAAAAAAAAAAAATAAATAAATAA
>OX465096.1:63320093-63475093 GCA_949987625.1 Chalcis sispes | reverse complement strand
AAAGAGAGAATGAGAAAATGACTAATGACACGAATTCAATTATGCATAGAATGTAATATAAGGCTTATAAAAAAAAAAAAAAAAAAAAAAGAATAAAGAAAATTTCGCGAGTACGAGGTCTTTTTCAGCTTAGGCTTTGTGTATCGCGAGAGAATAATGTTGGTATATTTCCGAGAAAGAGGAAACGATTTATTGAAGCGCGAGAGTAATCGACGTGTCTTATTTTTCTTTTTTCGCTTTTCTCTCTCTCTCTCTCTCTCTCTCTTTTTTTTTCTTTCGCTCGGCGGTAAAGCGAAATGATAAATCATGTCGTTTGTATGGAATTTTAAAGAGGTGATTAGTTTTGGTCTGGTGGTTAAAGTGATAACGTTATTTTTGTCGTTTTACAAGTTAAAAATAAAACGAAATTTTTAATACGCGCAAAAACAAAAAAAATTTTCAATTAAAGTTTTTTATAAAGTAATTTTTATAAGTCGTAAAATTAACTCGTAACGACTGATGTAATATAATAAAAAATTTTTCATCCATATTGCAATTATTTCCTCGTATAAACTTTATAAATTTTTCACGCTCGACACAATCAAACGAAGAATAGTCAACTTCTCTAAATTACTAAAAGCTCACGCTAGTGTAAATACGTACAAGTCGACGCGACGTCACGTAAACGAGCGTTCGAAAAGAAAATGAAAAAAAAAAAATTACGTCTCAACGATAACCGTGTCTTATATTATTCATAAAACAAAAAAAAAAAAAAAAAAAGGCATACGTATAAATGCACGTCGAAAAGATAAAGGCGCGCGTGTACGAGACACGTTAGACGTTATCGCAACGATAATAATCGTCGATACGTCGACGTGCAAGTAGAAAGCGCGCGAGTGTCGCTTTATCTCGACGTACGGGGCCGAAACAATCGAACGCTTTTCGTTCTCTCCGTCTTTTTTTTGTCTTTTTTTTTTTTTTTTTTTTTTTTTTTACTTCGCGTTTTGTTGGCGTATGTGTGTGTGTTTGTGTGTATAAGCTGTCAAGTATTTCGTCTAATGTACAAAAATGGAAAATGCGTCAAACGTAAATTCGCGGATATTGAGTATGTAAATTAGAGCTTAACGAATTATTAAAAACAAACCGGCTAGAGCTTAAGGATACGAGATATACTTTTTCCTCGGTTATGTTTTTTAAACGCGCACGTTTTGCTACGATACCATGAGAACGTCCCATTTACGGTCTCTTCCTCTTTAATTTTATTCGTTTTTTATTAGTTTTTCATTTTTTTTTTTTTTTTTTTTTTTTTTTTTCACAAACTCAAGCACGATATACAAAATTGTTTCAAATCTTGAAACGAAAAAATATAATTTCTAAATTCGAAAAAATATATTTCTATAAGCTCTATATTAAAAATAGAATAATAAATTTACTTTGTTTACGTTACAAAATACGAGTATATTGAGAAAATTTTTAATTAGTAAAACTTATCGATGTTTTTAAAAAAATAGCAATACAAAATTATGCATTGATTTTTAACCGTAGACACAAGTTACAATTTTATACATCAAAATAAAAAAAAAATAATATCCTACTATGAAAATATCAGTGGAAAAAAAAAAAAAAATATATAAATAATAGCTGGATGATAAAAAAATTTTTCAAAAACAATAACGTAACTACAATCGCATCGAAATCGAATAAAACAAATCGTGC
Source organism: Chalcis sispes (assembly GCA_949987625.1). Classification (NCBI taxonomy): domain Eukaryota; kingdom Metazoa; phylum Arthropoda; class Insecta; order Hymenoptera; family Chalcididae; genus Chalcis; species Chalcis sispes. The sequence goes on along the minus strand of OX465096.1, from coordinate 63,473,398 downwards.
GCTCCCCTGATAAAAAGACAAGAATCGCGTGAGAAACTTCCAGCCCTGTACATATAAACTAGTTTATTTTTTATTTCGCTTCTCACGATATAGCCGTCACATCGTTGTCAACTACTTTATATGTATACATGAAAGACATGAGAAAGAAAAAGAAAGAGAGAGAGAGAGAGAGAGAGAGAGGGAGGGAGAGAGTAGTAGTCGCTGATGTGTCGTTTGACCGACAGCAATATACGAGAAAATTGTTTTTCTCGTTTCCCTTGTTTTATTCACGCTCGGTTTTCTCTCTTTCTCTCTCTCTCGCCGCGAATATTATATCCAAGACGCGAGTGAGTATGTGTGTGCGCTTATAAATAGAGAATTTTTCTACTCTACTCTGCCTTTCCTTTGCGATATATTCCACGAACGAATTTGTCATTTTTCTTACAAATTGTTGAATTATTTGAATGCTTTATTACTATATTCGTAATAATGCGATATTAAATTGTTTTTTCTTCATCATGATTATTCCAATGATTCTTCAATTGCTAATTCATTTCTATATGAATAACAAACTTATAAACCTCTAGCTTCATAAAAAAATTCAGATTTAAAAATAAATCAACGATTAATTAATACATTTCTCCAAAGTCTAACGTCTTTCTTTCATTTTTTTTTTTTTTTTTTTTTTTTTTACAGTGAAACCAATTGAAAAATTTGTTTGATTAAAAACGATAATAAATATGCAGTGTATAAAATATATGTATTCACGGTAAATAATTTTTATAAATCACTTCTCATATTACAATTTTCTCCAAGAATATCAAAACTATTCGCAAAAAATCCGGAAATCTAACACATAACCGATCCAATAATTTCTCCAAACCAACGCATAAGAATATATTTATCAATAGCAGATTAGATTTCCCGCACGATCGAACGTCACTTACACAACGCTTCTTACAAACGTAAAAAAAAAAAAAAAAAAAAAAAAAAAAAAAAAATAAATAAATAAATAAATACGTATGCAAAAAAAAAAAAAGTACGCGCGTTCTTATCTCGGTCCTAAAGTGTGTATATATATATATATATGTAAATACATAACGCCCGCAACCGTCGACCCTCTTTTATCATTCTTTTAAAGTATTCCGTACGCGCCGTTTCTATTGCGTATAAGTATACTTCCGAGATAGCCCGACAATAACAAACGAAGTGACGCGTATATAACGAAAAGTCGCGCGATTCTCGTAAATTGTGAATCTTAGGCGCCGTGTCTCTCTATTTTCCTCTCTCTTTTTTCTCTTTACATGTATATACATGCAGCTGACTCGTGCTTTATCAGAGCGTTGCCCCACGGAGAAACTATATTCCAGGTGATGTTACTCTTGTGAGTTATATCGATCATTTTTGTTTTTTTTTTGTTTATTTTGTTTTTTTTTTTTTTTGAAATTAGAATGTAATGTAGAGCTAATAGTTCCGTGAATTAATCCGTTTCGAGGTGCGACATTTTACATTCGATTATGATAAAATTAACGTTGAAGATTCGGATGAAGTAACGTCTGTGTATAATGTAGCAACGATGCGTCATACAAGTCATTAAGAACGTTGCGTTAATCTCCCAAGCTTTTTAAAATACGGCAACGAACGAGGTTCATTAATTTAATTAACTATAAAGTTATCCTTGGTAAAACAACAAATTTTGCAACACGTACACATACACGCGTAGAATTTAGCTAGTAGCAATGCATACACACGACGCGTATATAAATGTCTGCGCCAGTAGCGAGCTTAATAACTTTCCGTGCGTCCTATCTTTCTCTTTCTCTCTTTTCTTCTTCCACACTCTCTCTCTCTCTCTATCTCTCTTGCCATATACCTTATTTCAGTTGTAATTCGTTGGGAAAGTTACAAAACGCGAACTGAGTAAGTAACAATCACAAACTTATATAACAAGTATCTCCCGGTGAATTCTTCCTTGAGGCCATTGCCGCTATGTATGTGAGGAGAGAGCCTTCATCCACCTCTCCCTTCCCTTATACTTCTCTTGTCTCGTCTAAAAGTTAATTCGTTGTTTCATCTTCTATTTCACCTTTAAAGCTCTCCGCTATCTCTATCGGTTTACTTCTCTTCTTCCGCCGTAGCTCTGTCCCTCTTCGTTACATTTATTTCGCCTTTCATTGTCTCTTACTTCATTTATTCTTACGCCTTCGCTTTTCTTTTTTGTATATCTGTATTTTCATTTTTTCGAAAGCACGAAAAAGTAAAAATCTTACGGGAAAATTCAATTTTGTACTTTTGTAAAACAATATAACGAAGAAAATAAATGAAAAAAAAAAAAAAAAAAAAAAAAAAAATTACGAAATTAAATAAAGTTCCTTCTTACGTTCACTTTAACGAACTAAGAAGCGAACTCGTCTTCAATTTTACTTACTTATTTTTTAAGATTTTTAATTTTATTTATACCTATATTCTCGTTATTTTAAATCCTATTAAACGTATTCAAGTTCATCGAGTCTTAGGTAACAAATTTATCATAATAAATTGTATTTTGATAAAATTTAAGGTTTCAGAACAAGTAAAAAGATACAAATAATTTTAAAAATTCAAGCTTTTAGGTAACCATAACTATATCTTATTATAAAATCTTTTCCGATTTCAACGCTTTGAATATACAAAATTTGAAAAAAAAAAGTTGATATTTTTTAGTAAGCGCCGCGGTATAAAACACACGTATTAAATGAAAACTGAAAAAATGTTTTCACTCGTTCAATAACAAGAAACATTTCTTCGTAAATCGACAACTAATAAAATGAATAAAATGGAATAAAGGATGAAAATGTTAAATTCCGAAAACAATTCCAACCGCGTACATATACAGGGTAACGTTCTTTCACACCGAAAATTCAATTCATCCGAGGATACAGAGGAGCATAGAAAAGCATCCGCGCGGTCGAGGGAAACTCCGCCGTCGTCGGTGTATAGGACACAATCGGTACACCGATGGCTTCTCTTTCCTTCCCTTCCCTTTTAGTGCTCCTTCACTTTTGACGCGCGCACGGTAGTCCTATGCTTCTCGACCGCGAGTAAGAGAGAAAGAGAGAGAAAGAGAGAGCAAGAGAGAGAAATAGAGAGAGAGAGAGAGTGTGTTTCCTTCTCCCGAAAGACAGATAGAGATAGAGATAGAGAGAGAGATGCGTACATACACTTATATATGTGTGTGTACAGAGCGAGAGCGAGTCACGTCTCGGAGATCCGGAGTCGCTCTAATTAAATTACTTAAGCGTACGTGTATCTAGGAGGCGCAGGCTTTGCTGGGATAGGGCAACGAGTGGGAGAGAAAGAGAGATAGTCTGTGGGCTCACGTATATGTATACGCGCAACTGGAATAGGGAGAGAGAACGAGAGAGAGAGAGAGAGAGAGAAAGAGAAGAAACGTTTTACCTCCAAGTCGCCTTGGTCTCGTGTCTTCAATGCCTGCTGTGTGTATGTGTCGCTGGGTGCGATGCTACTGCATTTACTGAGCGAGTAACAAACTAAGATAGAGAGAAATAGAGAGATAGAGAGAGGTGATGTAAGAATTTCTTAGAGAGATGGTACATCTCTTTGAATATTAAATGAAAGGGAGTTGAAAAGGTGTGCACTAGTCGAGTTATTTTTTCGAGCAAGAATTACGTATCATCGAAGAATGCTTTTAAATATACGGATTGTATACAAGGATGCGAATTTCATTGCTTTGAAATAACTTCTTTGATATAAAGTTGAACCATTCGAGAATGTACATATTTACTTTTATAGTACATTCAATTGAATTTATTAAGGAAGAATTAAAATTAAACGTTAACATTTAAAGTAATTAATACTGGTGAAACAAAATTTGAAAAAATAATAAAAGAACTCAAGTGACTAAGAAGCAATATTTATACGGTGTCACATTTTATTTGAAAGAAAGAATTTCGGTTAAAAATTAATCATGATCTGTATATTTTATATGAAATCCTATTGAATAACGTATTTCGTCCAAATGTGAATGTATTTCAATTAACAGCGAATTTCATTAATAATCGTAATATATATATATATATATATATATATATATATATATATATATATATATATATATATATATATATATAAAATTGCTTTTTTGATAGATCTTTAATAAGGATAACGAAGTTAAAAATTAAAGTCGCATTGAAGCAATGAAGTCCCCAGTTCATGAAGCGACGACATTTTTGATTAATTAGAAAAAAAGAATTTGGAAATGAAAACTTAATCGCGTTCGGAAATAAAAAGCCCGCAATGAAAAATGTTTACTTTGATGAATAAATAATCAATACATAAAGTATATTTTAATGTCGAGAATATACTTAAGGAATAATAGTTAATTAATAAATAATAAATACGTTATTACGTATTATTTAAATCTAATTAATAATCTTCCATTAAAAACAATTTTTATATTTCTATATTAATTTCAAATTTAAATTTACACCAAACAAACCTAATCTTTTATCCACTTATTCAATTTTCAAACAAAAAAAAAAAAAAAAAAAAAGATGAACACACGCACACAAAAGCCTCCAAAATATATTCCTCCCCTAAAGTCTTCGCTAGGCAACTAATTTGTATAATCTTCTCCGCAACAAACTAAAATCTCGTTACTCGATAAAAATGAAAAAAAAAAAAAAAAAAAATTAGTATAAAAATAAAATAATTCTCTTTCGATAAGGAGGACGAGAAAAAAAAAAAAAAAAAAAAAAATGGAAATTAACAAAATCTCAATTTCATATCCAACCATCTCTTTACAATATTCATATAGAGATCAACAACGACTTCAGAAAATAAACGTATAACGCAAATGTGTCTAAATGTAAAACACGCTATAGGAGGACAGGAGAAAAAAAATAAGGGAAGGAAGTTATCCAAAACACTCTATCTCCCACCCTCTCTCTCTCTCTCTCTCTCTCTCTCTCTTTTTCCACTCCCGAGAGCCATTATGCCTGATGTTACTTTAAACATTTTATCCTGCGAACGTGGACCGACTCGTTGGAATACTTATGAACCTCGGCTTATATGTGCGCGGATTAAATTCCTATCTCCTTTACTCGTCTAGGCGTATGTATATGTGTACTCGTATTTGTATATGAATGAAAAATGAAGCAGAAGGAAACGTTTATATACGTATATACAACATCGCTCAGTTGCGCAACACTCGCCACTGGCGAATTTAGAGATTTATTCGGGCGTTTTTGAATTTCGTTATTCTTTCATTGTTGGCGAGGATCTTACTTTTGCGATAGATACGATTTTATTTTTTTTTTTTTTTGCTGATGCGTGTTAAAAATTTTGTAAGTTTAAAGGATTTTCGTACGACGAGTTTGTTAAAATTTCATTATGGGATTAATGAGAAACTTTTTATTCTTATATTCAATGAAGATTGTTTTTATATTATATTTTTAAATTATCGTATTTTGTAATCTTAAATTTTTAAAAATAGAATCTCACTTATAGGTGTTTTTTTTTTTTTTTTTTTTTTTTTTTTATTATTTGCATCTATTTTATTTTATATTCTTCTTTGTAATTTAATTTTCTTACTTCATAATTGAAACGAAAATATAAATTGTAAAAAACCATTAGCAAAACCATGTTAACATATGCATTATTTTGATAAATTTAAATTCTACACTTTAATGCACAACAACATTCCTAAGACATTATTCATATCACAAAAATAAAGTTCATTGCATTCTCATCTAAAAGTTCGTTTAATTCTCTCGAAAGTAACATCGCGATAACGAAACGATTCCTCCCTTTACAAATATCATGTCCAATCATTCGTAAAAACCTGGGCACGAAATAGTCCGCATTATTTTAAAATTAGCCTTCATCGATTGTTTTAATCTAAGAAGCCCACGAGAGTACGTGGTGGTATCATCGAATTTTCCGCTTCTTTTGCCCTCCACTATTCACAGGAAATGCTGTTAGTCTACTAACTGAAAAATTGGCTCTATGTATATATGTAGAGAGGGAGAGAGAGAGAGAGAGAGAGAGAGAGAGAGAGAGAGAGAGAGAGAGAGAGTAAGTGAGTGAGTGAGAGAGGCAAGGACGTCGGGTATCAAAAGAGAGGCTCAAGCACGTATATATACCTACACAGGAAGAGCTACCGTCAATTACCGTAGCACCCGGGCACGAAATAACCGTATTATCTTTGTCGCGGTTCTCTCGCTTGCGTATGCTTCACCTCTCTCTCTCTCTCTCTCTCTCTCTCTCACTTTTTCCCCTTTCTCTTGTACTCTTTATCTATCTTTTTTTTTTTTCGACGGCGCACTTTTAATTTTCTATTGAAACGGATGATTTTTGCTTCTTCTTCATTTTTCGCTCTTTTTTATTTTTTATTTTATTTTTCAATTTAAACGACGGTTGCGAACTTTTTGAATTTTCATTTCATAACAAAGAAATTTTAATTTTAATTTTTAATATAACAGCAACATCAAAAACGGTCGAACGGAATTAATTAGTTTAAAATTTATTCAAGGCCTACATTTTCGATTATTACGAAACAAAGTTAAAAATCTATTAATCGTAAAGTGATATTTTAAATTTTATATAAAGTTATAATGAAATAAAACAAAATAAAATAAAAAATTTATCGAAATATAAATTAAGTTTTGCTATTCACTTACTGGTTGAAAATTTTAATTTACAGCAAGACCTTAATTTAACTGGAAACCACGACTTACCTGAAAACAATATAAATACATTTTTTAATTTATACATAAATTAATTAAACGATTATTTTTAAATAAAAAAATAATACTTCTTTTTAATCAAGTACAAAAATTTTCATAATTATGATTTCGTTCATACTTATTAAAAATAATGAAATGTTTATTAAAATCTATTCAATATAACATTATTTTTCAATTATTTTATTAAGCAATCTTGTTATTCAGTTATAAGATAAACCGTAAATAAAAAAATATATATATATATATCACATTTCGTAAAGAATAAAATATTATGAATTTGAATTTCAAATAAGCAGAATCTACTGCAAATGTAACGATGTAAAAAATCGATATTTCAACAGCGCGAGTTTTATCAAAAAATTATTCCACCCAATTGAATGCCAAAACCTATCGTCCCATCGGTGAACTTTACTCTTTCTCGCGCAAATAAAATAGAACCAAATAAAGAACAAAAGAACAAAAGCCAAAGCCAAAGCCAAAGCCAAAGCCAAAGCGAAAGACGAGATTTGCGGCGTTTATCTCAAAAATACATCCGCGCACGAAATATCGGAGAAAGAAACTAACTAGATCGATTGCTTCAGAGATTTTCTATTTCTCTCAAAAGTTGTCTCATCCTCGACTTTCGAAATTCGGTTTTGTTTACCCACAGTAACTACTACTCCATTGGGTGGAAAAAAGTTTTCGACACTGGACGGTTAAAAATTATTAACGCGTTATTAATCTCTTTCTTTCTCAGTCCTTTAAAAATAAATAAATACATAAATATGTGTAAAAAGTAGAAAGGAAGCAGCTTTCGATAAAAATTTGTTATTGTTTGTTAAAAATTTGTATTTGTTTTAATCCAATCTTTGATTTTGTATAAACTAATAAACGGTAGATCATTTTTATAGATTATAAAAATTGACAATTTTTCTCACAAAAGATTACAACCATTATTTAAGCGTTTCGCGTTAAAACATTAATCATAACGTTAACTATTATAATTTTAAATAAAATTTATATATTTTTTTTCCAAGATGAAAATATAAACTTCGCGAAAAATTTTGAGCACGAGCATCCCTCGACATCTAGCAGGTTGCCAAGAAATAAGAGTTTCCGCGCTTTATTTTTCAAGAGGTGGTGGCGCGCAAACTTGAAGTAGGTTATTGTGTTAGAAATTTTACGACGGACAGGAGCGTAGTTTAGAAGCTCGGGGAGCAAGGGATATAAGAAATAAGTGCCTTATCTCGAGCGTGAAAGAAAATGTGTCTAGTCGTATAATGGTTTTATAAGAGTATAAAGAAAACGTCGTGATTGCTTTGATCACAATTTTTATTATTTCATAAAGGTAGCATGTGTTCATAGATTAAAAAACAAAAAAAAAGAGAGAAAAAACTTTTAATATTTACAGGTGGTTGAAAAGTTATATATTCTGTATAAAAATATATAATATAAAATGCTTATAAATACGTTGAAAGCTTTTAATGCCACGAACAATTAAAATATTATAAAACGATGATATCACGAACGTTGAATAATTTCTTAAAAATATTTGGATAATTTTTATACATTAAGTAATAAATAAACGTTTACTCAAGTTTTTTAGCAAGGCACTAACGTAAACTTCGACAAAAGATGCACCAATAAAATTTTAGTCACAAGAGCAGCAAAACGATTACCGATGCACATTCTCGGTTCTATACCAAAACCTATAACCGATGCATCGTTCGCCGTGACTTTTTTATCGAGGGAACGATCCAGATTATATTCATCTGGATTTTCTTAATATTCGGGATCCGAATGAAAATAATGTCGGAAATGAAAATAAACACCTCCATTTCTGGTTTCAAAACAAATGGTTTTGCATTTGATAAGATAGAAAGTAATACGAATTCCTTCGTGCACATTCGATCGATAAACGGAAGCGAGTGTAATCTCAAAGTTTCGAAAAATACCGCATTTAAATAGGGCATGTTATCCACGATTTCGTAGGTTGGTTTACCATCGGTTCCCTCATCATCTCATCGATTTCGTTTTAAATTTTTTCTTGCATTGCGGGATTCGTCGCTAATTCTCGAGCTATTAAACATATCTATGTGGAAGTTTTTTCTTGACCACCGAAAATAAAAATAAAAGCTTGTGCTGTTATGTCAAAAATGTCCAGTTTACCATTTTTGTCACAAGTGTCCATTAATAATTGTAACATATTCGGTCTCGTGATGTCTATTTTTTCTCTTGTTTGATCGTTGTTTTGATTAAATTTATGTAAAATTCAGTATTTTCTTTTGCCAAAAATCTAATACCGATTATATGTGACAATTTTGTAAATATTTTTATGAAAATTATCTTAACGAATGAAACAAAACCATTAAGGAGAATTCTTTTAAACCTAATGTAAAATTTGTTGTCCGGACCCTTCAAACTATTGATTTCAATTCCAAAGGCACAATTTATTATAACACCGTTTGTAAATTTTGTACAACCGTCCTTCATATCAATGGCTTATTTGTCGGCATAAAGTTTTATAAAAAATGTTTAACAAAATTCTTAGCGTATTGCGATATTAATGTGGACATAACCTTCGTTTTATTCGAGGTAAATGCTGGACTTAATATATTTCTAACCTCGCGCCATTTATCACCTCCCAAGAGAGTAAAGTTTTTACCGAAAAGAGGATCGATACTATCGTCGATGAAATTTTTATGCGCATCGAAGCTGTCGAAGTTTTTTACCATAATCAATTTGATCAGATCCAAGTCACGTACGACGATTATAGGAGAAAGAAACATGTGACAGCCGATGTACTTAGCTTTTTCATTGATGTTGCATATAGTTTTGAATATATTTTGTATCATACACACGTGTTAACGATGATCGACATTGGCATCTTTTATAGATGGATATTGTAGAGACATTCGTATCTGAGTATATTTGTGTCAAAAAAACTGCATCGCTGTTTTTTTTCTCATTTTAGCAAAATAAAATTTTTGAACGGTGAACTAAGAGTAATATATTTACCCGCATTTCACCAATCAAGTTTAATAATTATTCAATCAGATTGTACATTTATTATTTTTATAATATAAAAACATTATAAAATTCGGATTTTTATGTAACTATTGTATAAAAATGTAATGTTTTGCTTTATTTTATTATCAAATATTTTTTAATATTTTTTAATAATAATTCCTTGTTAAGGCAATTTCAAACGAATTATAATATTGCATTTCATTGAAAAATTATAAAATTTTACATAATTTAACCTGAGTTTCATAACTTATTGAGGTCGAATCAATATTATCTTACAACACTGTGAAAACTTTGAAAAAATTTCGTACATATTTTAAAGCTATATGTACATTCAAAAGAGTATCATAATGGTGAAAAAAAAGCCCAAAGCAATCTCAATAAAATACAAGTGTTAAAACTAGACTAGAAAAAAGTTAGTCATCGTGGCTCTAAACACAAAAGTTTACTTTGATTACCGCATGCGAGGGGTCAACTATTTTTTCGGAGTTCACTCGGTCGAGCGTAAAGACACTCGTCTATACCAACCTCATCCTTTACTAACTCCGTCTTTCCCATTTCCTCGTCGTTTTCTTTCTCTTACTACCGTATATGCAGATTTACAGAGAAACGGCGGTTAGCAATTTTCCAAGGGTATATATATATATATATATATATTTATATAGAAGGTAGCTCTTTCTTTCTTACTTCGGTCACTTTCTCTTTGCGCCCGAGTCCTGAGAAAATACGCGACTGGGAATTTCGCGAGCAAACAGCGACTCGCGGGCAATTAAAATGCGAATGATATTTGCCCCGGGTGTACTCGCGTTACTTTTACTTCTACTTCTTCTTTTACTCCTCTTTCTCCGACATACTACTACTCGTTGGATTTTTTCCTCGTTTCTTTTTACTGGCTCGTCTCATCCATATATTTTGAAATGTTTACTCGACTCGAAATTACTGCAAATTTTAATCAATCGAATAATTAACGATATAAATTATTTTTATTTGAATGATAAAAAAAATTGAGCCAAGTGTTTTTCTTTTATCTTGATTTTATTTAATAAATAAAATCGTTAAAAATTATCAATAAGTGAAAAGAAAAGATGAAAGGAGTAAATTCAAAAAGTAAAAGTCGTTATATAAAACATTTGCACATGAGAAAACAGAAAACTATTTTGAGAACAATGCAACATGACTTTCCGGATAAATAATCAAGTTTTTCAATTCTTTCAAGGAATACAAAAAATTGAAAAAAAAAAGAAGTAGAGGATTCAAACTTTTTACTCCGGAACAACATTTAACAGCAGTTTTGTAGAAATTACCATTGCAAATTCAAGATCGCAACTTTACTTTTTTTAATCCGCGCACCTTTATTTTTCATTCTCTAAGTACTTCGTCGTTTTCTTTTGCATCTTAACTTCTTTTCATAATAATTTTTTTGTTTACGTATACGGGATTATTAATTGATTACTTTTATTAGAATAAAACTTGACTTTTTGGAAAAATAACAGAATTTTTTTTCAATGTCTTCGTAATGAAATTTATTTTTCAATAATTTCCTTTTTTCACGAATGTACGCATAAAACAATGTCCATTAATAAAATTCGCACATTCGTTTCGTAACACAGTTCTTATTCACCGTCGAATATATCATCGATATTTTTCTCTTTCCTTCATCCTTCATAATACCCTATATTGGTTTTATCGTTCACCAACGTATTACCTACAATTATAACATCCTATCAATAATCATTAAAACCGTACGCGCGCACACGCGAAAAGAAAAAACGAACGAAAAAAAAATAAAAAAAATAAAAAAAAGCAGCCTGCACTCGGTCTCGTAATTTTCGTTACAGATTTCATCGGATATACCTATACCGACCTTTTCTGCATACAAGTCTTTCCCATTCCATCTTCTTTTTTCCCTTCGCGACTCTATTCCGGGGATGGATTCGGTTTGATTCAGAGTATATAAGGCCGAAGGATGGAAAGAGAGAAGGAGAAAGAGAAAGAGAAAGAAATAGAGACAGAGAGAGAGAGAGAGAGAGAGAGAGAGTAGTGGTAGAGCTTTCCGCGGCTCGGTATACCCAAGTACTATGAATAATGCAGACTCGATGTAATTGATCACCCAATCGGAATGGCCTTTTATTTACCTTCCTACGCTTGGCCATCCGCTAGTTCCTTCGATCTTTACGTATATACATATATATATATGCATACATCTATACGTTTCAGCGCGGCTATGTTTCTGTCCTCTCTTTTACTTCCTTTCTTCCGTAATTTTCTTTTTTTTACTTTCTTTAAAGGTCGACGTTCATTTTTTTTTCTCAACGTCCTCGCTCTTTTCTTTCAACGTTTCGTAACTCCCCCGTTATATATTCCGTTTTAACTTTCTATCGATATTAATGGCTTCTTTAAATTTGTGCGCCTCTATCTTTTCTCTGCGATTTTATGGACTTTTTGTGTTTATATACACTTTGCTGATTTGTCGTATTTTACGCGATAAAATTTTTTATTTTCTTTCGTCCCTTTCATGTTTTATTAGCCTTCACGGTGAATATTAAACCTTCTTTTTTTAATTCGATGAGTAGATTATTATGTCACATGAGCAGTTTCTCATCAAATTATATTATTATGCTCTTAATTTATGTACAAAGAATATAGGTATAGCAAAATAAAACGGATTATGCAAAATAGATACTAAATTTATCACGAAGCATATTATCAATAGACAATCGCGTGGAATAAAAATCTGTTACTTCCTGCTATCGTCAAAAAAAAAAAAAAATTTTCGTGAGATTAAAGGTGTCGACACTCTAAATCGATAATCGTATTAATCGTCTCAATATATATTTATATTTTCATTTTAATAAACGTATATAACTGTTAATATAAAAAATGCAATTTGTTTGAGTTTTTTATCGAATAATTTTAGTAATATGCTTATAAAGTTAAATACCTGTAAAGAAAAAGTACCCGTTCTTTTTCTTCTCAAAAAAATAAAGAAGACCAGCATCTTTTTACAGATGGCATCGTCGTCTTTGCCTTAATACCGGCATAACCCACGGGCGAAGGGGTTATCGAAGGGATAGGAAATGGTGGCGAGGTTAGTTTAGTTGGAAGCACGGCTGGGCGAACAGAACAAACAAACGAGTAAAGAGAGAGAGAGAGAGAGACAACTGCGACGCGAACGTATACACATACGTGGCACATATCCGTGAATATATACATAGAGGGACAGGCTTAGAGAGACCGACGTGGACAAACAGACGTGGGCGAGCGCGTCTACCAAAGGATCTCCTCCTCCACGGGGAGAATCCATCCTGCAATAGCCGGCATCAGGACGATGACACCGCTGTGGTAGGATGATCAGAGTGCTGGAGGCATATGTTGTTGACGGTGGGTATATGTGCGATCCTTAAAATTTCATTTTCTTATTTTTTATTAGATGTATATATATACATATATATATATATTTTTTATTTTTCTTAGGTTATTGGCAAAAAATCGAAAATGATGATAGGTCTGAATATTTGTCGGAACTTTCAGTCACTTTTACTTTTGTTAAGTTTACAGGGCTATTGGTTTTTTCCCTATATACGCAGTATTGATCATAAGATCGTAGTAGCTTTTCGAGTTAGTACGTAACAAAGTCGCTATTTTAATAGCTATAATTAATGAAAATATTTAAATATTTCATCTAATTTGATGTATTATCTTTGGACTCGAAATCATACCAGATAAGATTATTTTGGAATATTGTCTTGGAGAGGAAATACAATAACAAACATGAAGTTTTTGAAATTGAAGTGTACAAAAAACAATCTTGTGTGTTTTTTATATTCACCAAAAATATAAAACTAAATATTGCATATTAATAAAATTATTAAAATAATAAAAATAAATGACAAGTTTTTGACAATGGCAATTCGTTGCAAGAGAAAAATTAACAATCAAATAATAACAATCGTTAAAATATCTTCGATAATAATCAACGCGATATATAATTTGAACGGTTAGTTAAAAAAGTTTTCCTGAACGAGTGATAAGAGCGACTTTAATAAGAGCAATAAAAATAAAGTTGAAAATCAATAGCTTCGGAACCAACTCTCGGAAACATAATCTCAACTAAGATCGGCGCTTTCGCGCGCGAAAAACTTGACTTTCTTCTACTTCGTGATATAAACTTCATCTTCTTTGTTACTAGTTATCGGTTCGAAAACTTCAACATCATCTTAGCGAGAGATTCCCATCTCGCTATTTATTTGACGTCTATGACGAACTCGAAACTTGGGGAAATTTTTTTCGGCTTAACTCTCATAGGAAATATATATATATATATAATTTTTTTTTCTTTTTTTTTATATACGTATTACGAATTGTGATCAGTTTCATTTTGTCTTCAATTTTTCTGCTTCAAATTTAAAAAAATAATGAAAAGATTGTTAAAGAAAACTTCGTATGAAAAAACATCATACAATTTTTTGTTCGGTAATGATAAAATTATAAATTATTTCTCGTTAAAATATAATTAAATATTCAAAGCTTTCCGCAACAATTTTTTTTTTTTTTCTAATCTCACGCTGAATTTATCTTCTCGTGAAATACTACACTCCTTCACTGATTTTTCTTCAAGCATTCCTAAAAAATTATCTCGTAAATTTTTACCTCGGCAGCTCAAAGATATCGCGTTCTCCTTCTCGTAACATACCTACGCGCGTCTCTTTCTCCGTGATCTCCAATATCTTTCTCCGCCCAGTTGTCCTACGTTTCTTTTTATTTTTAACCATTTCCACGGGGGATCGAGTTTTCCTCGTTTCGAATGTATATAGATGAACACTGAAAATGCTGCGAGAGTAGAGTAAGCATATCAAAGAGTTCCGCTATGCTGGCTTGGGTTATTACGTCTTTGAGTGCAAAGGAGAAAAAGTGAGAGAGAAAAAGAGAGATGTCGAGCAGAAATTATGAGAGCGAGGCATTTCCTCGTTATGTCCAGCGTCGTGTGTTTCCTCTATCTCCTCGTCCATTTTCTCTTTCCGTATAGAACTGACGATAAAATGGTACAGAAAAACAGAGAAAGCGAGAGAGAGAGAGAGAGAGAAAGAGAGAGAAAGAGAGAGATATGTAGTTAAATTTTCCTTTCTTTGAGCGCGTATAACTGAATGCTAAGAGTTGTCAAACGAAATTTCCCGCGGACGTCAGTAATGAGCGTTTGTGTTTCGTATCCTCCGTCCCTCCTTCAGGTTCGTTACGTATTGTGCCGTGGTCCGTGTACTTTTATTTTCTTTTTATTCTTCCTTTCTTTCTTTATATATATTATTTTTTAAATCTTAATTTTGCGGGTACTGAGTTTCCTTTCTTCAAAGTTAACTTTGTAAAGAGGTTATTTGTTTTTCGACAATTTGGTTTCGTCAAAATTTTTCTAGTCTTTTCTTTTAGAAAGATAAAATTTGATAATAGTTAATTTCATATCATTTAAAGAATTTTTATTCATTTACAATGAATTATATTTCAACATGTAAAGATTTAATTAAATAAAGATTTTTAAATAGAAACACAAAAATTATTAATTATTTATAAAAAGTGAAACACGTGACAAAATAATAACTTGAATTGAATTTTACGATTATTAAACTCATGCTGAACACATCAATTTTTAAAGGAGTCACAAAATATTTATGCACAATCGTAATATCTAGGCAGATGATACACCCTATACAAGAAAACGAAATTTTCGAAACGCATTTACATTCGTTTTTACATTCGATTTCAGTTTTCGATATTCCCGTGTCGCGAAAGAGATATTCATATTTTCTTTCACTCCCCATAGATATAGAATAAAAACGAGAGCGAGACCGAGGCGAATTTGTCAGAAATGGAATTGGTGAAAAAGAGAAGAGACAGAGAAGGAGGAGAAAAGAATCGAAGGGACAGAGAGAAAGAGAAAAAGTGAGAGAAACGCGCGGCAAGAGACGTGTGTGGAGAGTTAAAGATGCACGAGGGTGAAAATTGTAAATTTCTCGAACGCTTATAGGCCTCGTTTTCTCTCTCTCTCTCTCTCTCTCTCTCAGTTTGCCTCGAGGAGTTGAGAGACAGAAAGGAGAGAGCAGTCGCTGATGTCGCTGGGCTTTTCGCTTTGCGCAAAAACGTTATACACAAAGATTTTTCTCCTTGTTCTCTCTCTTTCTCTCTATCTCTTTTTTTATTCCCGGATATTTCGGACAAAAACTTTTATTAGAAGCTAGAAGGATAAAAGACGGGACGCGCGGAATATGGAATGCGTCTTTGAATTTCTTCGGCCGAGTCGATAAATGCGACGACTGGAGAAACGACTGAACTTGAATAATAAAAGTGTATCTTTGATGTGTATGTGCAAATGTGTGTGTGTGTGTACGTGTGTCTGTGTATGTATGTATGTATTTGTGTTCAGTTTGGCAAGTCGTTTCGATATATCGACTGAATATTATATTTCGATTAGATGAAGCTTGATAATTTCCGTTTTATTCTAATAAACTATTATTAAAAATATTTAATATTTTCTCAACGAGAAAAATTAAAGTTAAAATGGTTTTAAATTTTTATAAAAAGAAATATTGGATTTGTGTTTTTTACGTTAATAAAAAAAGTAACGATTACTTCTATTTGTTTTACTTTATATCCCTTATTATACCGATTTATATTTCAAAGAAAATATGTTTACTTTAATCATACAAAATAAAAAAAATCATTAATAAAAGAACGATCAAATTCAAAAAACGTTAAACGACGAGTATCTCGAACCATAAATTCACAACAATATCAAGCAATATCCCAACAAGAATACGCATACAAATTAATGTCCAACCCAGTCTCGGAAATAAACGTTTCTGCACGTACGGAATCATACACACGTACGAGATCCTCGCTAGGGAGAGAGAAAGAGAGAAAAAGAGAGAGAGAAAAAGAGAGAGAGAGAAAGAGAGAGAGAGAGAGAGAGAGAGAGAAGGAAGCAAAGCTTATACGGATACATAAACCCGGAGGCGACGTCGGTATAGAAGTAAAAGGTGAAAGAGGGGGGAGGGGGAGGGCAAGCAAATCGCGCGGCCCGTGCGAACGTGACTTCGCTTTCGGGGATTCCTTTTTTTCTCTCGACACAAGCGAAAGTATTACGTATCCTCGCCCCTGGGCTACTAAATTTCATTTTGAACCTCGGCTCGGCTTGTATGTATATGCGTTGGGTATACGTAGCCTCTTTTACTTTTCTCTATCTCCTCTTCTTCTTCTTTTTTTCTGAAGAAAAGACTTCGACGACTCGATTTCTTTCTTGTCTTCCTTTTTTTTTCTTCTATTCTTTTTTCCTTTTTTTTCGCCTCCTTTTTTACGCAATTTATAGGAGAATTTGAAAGTTTTGAGGAAGTTTGGTCGGAGAAAGAGAGCTTGCGCGCGATCTGATTCGAAGTCTTCTGCTTGGATTTCATTGGTCGGATGGTGAGTTTCTTTGTTCTTCTACTCCCACTTCCCTTCAATTTCTTCTCTTCGATCTCGATTATAAATTTTGGAAGCTTGTAAATTTTCGTTCCGAATTTTACAATTTCTTTTTTCTATAATTTGTAATAAATTTTGCGTAACTAATTCATTGAGAAAAACGAAACCAAGCGATTGGTATCGCAAAATTGAACAATATTGTTTATACCTTAGAATTATTCATCAATTGCAAGTTCAATATTACGTAACAAAATTGAAAATACATCACAAACATGTAAAATTTAGGAACTACTTCATCGGTATCCGTGATATCGAGCAATGCACTTGTTTTCTATATTTGCGAAATATACAAGACAATAAACATCGACTTTCGCCAAACATCTGAAAAGCATTTCGATAACATTTTCTATCCAAATTACCCATCAATGCTCTTTTATATAAGTTTAATAAATACACATGCACACATCCACATACACTTGATCGATTTGAATCTCGCATATAACACGGAGAAGAAAGACAACGTCGATACAAACACGAAAAGCGCAGCGTGAACATGTCGTCGTCGGCAAATGTCGCTCTTATATATATACACAAACACACACACACACACACACGCACGCATAGTTATACCAACGACGTTGCTCCATCCTACCTCCATCCTTGCGAAGATAAACTCCGCCGTGTATGTGTACGTGTTATGCGCATAATCGGTGGAAGCGGCTGTGGGACGGGTATAATGCTCTTCGTCGGATCTACATCGCGCATAATCATTATCGGGGCAAGCGAGAAAGACAAAGAGGGAGAGAGTGCGAATCACTTTGTGCTCTGTAGAGTTTGTTCGCCGATATTGCTTGGTATACCGTGGCTATGCATAGATTGAATGTCCGAGTTGGTGATTCACTTTTTTAAAATGTCGTTTGACAAGTTATATTTGTTGAGGCGTTGGGTTTATTTTTGTTTTGTTGTTTATTTCACAATTTACTTTTTATTATATTAATTATGTATTTACAACATTTTAATCGAATCCGAATATGAAAATTCTACAATAAAGCATATCCCTTGTAAAATGATTATACGTATTCCATATATGAGACATATGCGATATATGTATTCCGATACATACTATATGGGCAATGAGACAATCTTACGCATTACTAATAAATATATTGTCTAATCGCTATATGTATGTTAAATGTGTTTATAATACATGCATGTACGACACGCATGTTGCAATATTATATTTCTTTATACATACATATATATGAATGTTGCACCAATATTACACCAATTTAACATCAACATTGATACAATATTGCGTCAATGTATTGACTGTTTAAACAGGAACAATCATACAATGTTGCATCAACATTGTAAAAATATTGTCTCAAAAATGTTTAAATATTGTATCAATACCTTAACAGTATGCCTTCCTACAATATAGTATTAACTACATCGATATAACAAAAATATTGCATTAATATTGTATCAATATTGCATCAATATTCGATCAATATTGCAAAAATATTTTTGCAATTTTGATGCAATATTGGTGCAATATTCATACAATATTAATTTAATATTGATGCAACATTGATACAATATTCATACAATATTGATGCAAAATTGGTACAATATTCATACAATGTTGCATCATCATTGTAAAAATACTATCTCAAAAATGTTTAAATATTATATCAATACCTTATCAATAGTATGCCTTCCTACAATATAGTATTAATTGCATCGATATAACAAAAATGTTGCATTAATATTGCATTAATATTGTAAAAATATTGCAACAATAATATTGCAAAATTGAAACAATATTGTATCAATATTATTGGAATATTGAATCAATATTGTATCAATATTGTAACAATATAGCTTTAGTATTGTAACAATATCCTTGCAATATTGTAACAATGTTGTATCAATATTGTAACAATATTTATACAATATTAATACAATATTGATGCAACAGTAATATAATATTTATACAATATTAATAGAATATTACAATAATATTGATACAATAATGTTTCAACGTTGCAATAATATTGTTACAATGTTGTATCAAAATTCTATTATTATTGCGTCTGTAGTTACAATGTTAAATCAATTGTTTTAAATACTATATTGTAACAATATTGTATCAGTATTATTGAAATATATTACAACATATATATACTTTACATATGTACATATCAATATTAATACAGTTTATATCAATATTGCATCAGTATTGTAACAATATTAATACAATATTTTGTCTCGGTACAATATTATACCTACTGTATCAATATTGTTACAATATTGATACAATATTTTAACAATATTGTATCATTATCGATGCAGAATTGATGCAATGTTGATGTAGTATTTTTGGAGGGAGTTGATGTAGTAGATACAGTATTGTAACTAGACACAATGTTGATATAATATTGATATAGCATTGTAACAATATTCATAAATTGTTGAAATAATATTGCTGTAATATTAATATACTGAATAGAATTTTTTTATATTATTTATACAATACCGTTATAATAATTGATGCAATATCGATGCATCATTGATGTAGCATTGAAGCAGTTTCATTTATGAAATACTGACACAGTAGATACAGTATTGTAGCGAGACACAATATTGATAGAACATTGATATAATATTGTAACAATTTTGTATCATTGTCAGAATCTTATATTAATATTGCATCAATATGATTAAAATATTTTAATTTATCAAACACGAATCGCTATCTTACTTGTAGCCACTATATATATGTGTATATAAGTAACATGTGGGATAGTAACATTTTTCATATGCATGGAGATACGTGTATTGCATATGCATCATATATATGGAATACATACAATCATTTTCGCACTGGATTTCATAATAAATTTCTTAATGTGATTCGTACAAGGAACCACCATAATATTGTAGAATAAACTTATAAATTTTTCAAGCTACTTTGATATGCTAATGAAAAAACTATCGCACAAAAAAAAAAAAAAAAAACAAAAACAAAAGAACGTGAAAGTCACCAAATTAGCACAACGTCCACAGCTTTGAATGGATGTTTCCATGAGATCTAAGCGAAGCTTTTCAGAGTACGTTAGCTTCCCTTTCTCTCCCAATTTGCACAACAATCTTAAAGCCATTTCTCTCTCGCAAAATGGAGAGGGAAAGAAGCGAAGGTGTAACGTTTGCCGGATGAACGGCTTTTCAAAGTTCGGCTCACCGGACCGTTGCGCATCTCTTCTAATGCCTCGAAAGCTTTCCTCTTCTCGTGCTCTCTTATGTATAGGGTAAATATGCGGTGTAGTTGTGAATGTTTGTATATCTGTGTGTGTGTGTGTGTGTGTGTGTGTTTGCGTGTGTGTGTGCGTGAGGGGGTAAGAGTTTGCTTCGGATAAAGAAACAGAGCGAAGAATAGCCAACGAGATAGTAAACTAAAATTTTATCGGTTATATGCAGCGTTTGTTTAATGATTTTTCAAGCCTAATTTTAATTTATTTAAACTTCGAATCATTAGACGATTTTGTTCATTTTTTTTTTTCTAATTTTGTTTGCAAATTTTATAACTTTTTTTTTTTAAATCGACGAAATGAAAGGTTAAATTAATGACGGGTAAAAGATTGCGGAGGCATTAAATAAAACGAATGTGAAGCTACCGTCGTACTATCAAGAGTCTCCGACCAAGTTAATGAGATAAGAAAGGGGGCTATAATATCAAAGAACTGGGAGAAATACAAGTTCGCTAGGCGAGTGCATGGCAGGAGGAAAGAAATGGATGAGAGAAAAGCAAAAAAAAGTACGAGAGAAAAAGGGAGCATACGAAGAAATAAAGAAGGAGAAAAAAGAAGAGAGAAAGAGAGAGAGAAGATCGAGGAAACAGCCGAGTTAGAGATAGCATCGAGAAGGTGAAGGACCTCAAGGGCGTCATGGGCCAAAATAAAACGAGCGAAGAAGTCGCCGGACTTTCATTTGGCTCGAAAATTAGCTCCAGGCGGATCTTACTTCTGTCTTCTTGTTCTTCTCTCTCTCTCTCTCTGTTTCTCTCTCTCTCTCTCTCATTCTCTCTATTTTTTGGTTTTTTTTTGACGAACTTGATTCCTTACTCATTTTTACAAAACTACTTTCTTACGTACATATATGAATGTGTGTCTGTATATAAGAAGCTAAAGTTTCTTTACAAGTTATTTAGTCTCTTCTATTTAAAATATTCTGTATATCAAGCGATTACTTATATAAGCGAGAGTTCTTTGATTGCGTTATTTAGAAAAGATAAATAATTGTAGACTTGGTGTTACTTGCTCGTTAAAAACTTTTAATGTTTAAAAATTATGGTGGATGTTTATCTATAAAGACTAACATTTGCTTCGATTTTAACGGAATTTTTAAAACTCAAAATAGCTTTTTACACGTGTTTAATTTACCCGTCAATGCAATCAATTTAATTGTTTTAAATCGTTACGGGGTAAAATAAATAATAAAAGCAATAATTCATCTCGGTAAATGCGATTCATCAAATCAAGCACTAAGCGTGCCAACCTCGGAGGAAGAAAAAAAAAATTTACAATTCCAATTGCTAAGTTCGAGCTCGCACACCTAACTCTCTCTCTCTCTCTCTCTCTCTCTCTCTCTCTCTCTTCTTAGCATCGTAAACGGAAAGCTTCGCATAAACGCCGCGTGAAAGAAGTAACGAAGTACTGCACGTGTATACATACGACACACGTATATATTCAACAAAGGAAGAAGAGAAAAGGAGGAGGAGGGGGGAGTAAGTAATGGCTCGCTGTCGATAATGTTTAAGGCAAGGGAGATCGCAGGGGTGGCAGGATTGGAAGTGGCTTATATACCTTCCGGGGCGTAGAGCGGACTACACCGAGTACTGTGTACCTATATATATATATATATACACACCGTCCTGGAGACTCCGCCTCGGTACGTCCGATCGAGTTACGCACCTCCTCGATGCTTACGATGCGGCTTTGGATTAAGTGTTTCCTCTCTCTCTCTCTCTCTCTCTCTCTCTCTCTCTCTCTCACCCTCCCCGGATGTCTTTAGCTATTGTACCTCGCGTTTTAGATGTTACGCGTGTGAGCGCACGCGAGGGATTGGAATGCGCGAGCGATTAAAACCGGATAAGTGTTCGGCAGCGATGAAGCAAGACGTTTAACGCGTTAATTGTTGCCTTGAGGTTAAAAATAATGTAATCGTAAGCAAAAATCACAATCATTATAATCTCAATTTGCGAGATAAAAAGGTTTAAGAACTTATAGTGACTTATTTCTTTAATTTAACGTATCAAAAAATCCATCGTCAACTTTTTTCCCTTTTTATCAGCGATGAAAACAACGAGTCAACTCTTCAAATTGCCGTAAAGCGTGCACTGCATTTTCTTCTTTTACAACGGAACCATCGTCGTCGTTATTCGGGCGTAAGATTGCAATATTAGCTATTTGCGTAAGAAACGAAGAAGCAAGCACTCGCGAGGGACGCATCGATTCGAATTATCACCCGGGAGAGATATAACCCTACGGGCGGGATGCGCCGAGATAGAGTTAGGAATTGCGTTGGATTATAAAGGTTATATTGTCTGTGTGAATGGCGTTATCGAGACGCGTTCCTTGAAATTGTTTTACTGGCTCAGCTGAATTGCCTTTGATTTTGTTAAGTTTTGAACGGAAGTTGAATTGTTTAAGTGTACTCGATGTCGTTAAATAAGAAAAGATATTGTAAGGGATATTTCATCGTGTAGTTTATTTTAGTAATTTTTATTTTAAATATACTTTTTATGTTAACCATTCAAATGTTTTAGATAAATATCTTTTGTTTAAAAAAATTTATACAATATAAAAGTTATGATTGAAAACACTTTCTTTTGCGTATATTTATTGCCCTCTTCAATTCTTCTTTCATAACATGCATCTTTTTCTACTTATTGGCTGAATAAATTTGCTTCTCAGAATTATTATGGCCAAAGTTTCAAAGAAGTATGCTATCTTTTTTATTAGCGGCGTTGCGATAAAAAAGTTTCTTGAATTGATTTTTTTTTTTTTTTTTTTTTTTTTTTTTTTTCCAGAAAGATATCGGTGAATAATCATAATTTCTTTTTTGATAAATCAATGTGGATTTTTTTTTTTTTTTTTAAACGATTGGTTCAACTTGATATAATAAATATTGATTCCATTCTAAAACAAAGACATTAACGTATCCGATTACAAAATTGATTAATTATATTAAACGATTTTTGTTAGCTGATAAATAATAATAATTAATTCATTGTAAATTAATCCATTATACCAATATTCAATTTAATAATAAAAGCTAATATTCTTATGCAGCAGCTTATATTGAATACTTCATTACTTACGAATTACTGGGAAAAATATTAACGAAGCATGGCTTTTATTTACTTACCTAAAACAAAAAAAAAAAACAAAAAATTACGTGAATAACTGTTACCGAATGTATAAATGAAATAATTTAAATAAAATATCGGCTTTTAAAAGTAATTGATAATTTTAAAATATATAAAGTGTTGTGCTAAATTATTAAACAGTCAAGGGATAAAGATTTATGAATAATCGTGATTCATTAATATTAATTTTCTTTAAATATAAAATTAAATTGTTTTTGTACAATATAATTTTCAATAATGTGGAATATAACGTAAGTAGAATAATAAAATGTATCGTCCATTTTTAAATAGATGTAAAATATAATTCGAATACGTCCGGCATACGTTCTTGACGATG
Source organism: Chalcis sispes (assembly GCA_949987625.1). Classification (NCBI taxonomy): domain Eukaryota; kingdom Metazoa; phylum Arthropoda; class Insecta; order Hymenoptera; family Chalcididae; genus Chalcis; species Chalcis sispes. The sequence continues at coordinate 63,449,454 of OX465096.1, read as the reverse complement.
TTACCAAGAAAATACTTTTTTTAAAATATCCTTATATTTTTTGAGAAATGGTTACTATTATAGATGAAAAAAAAAAAAAACAGATACTTTTCTAACTTCAACATTCAATCGAAAAATCATATCGTAGTAATCAACATCGAGCACATACGAAAATGCAGAAAAAAAAATGGATACTGACGAAACATCGAGCAAAGCGAAAACTAAACTACAAGAAAAAGGAGAGGAAATAAGGATAAGTATAGAAAGAGAGAGAGAGAGAGAGAGAGAGAGAGAGTCGGTATTCGTAGGAAGGAAAAGAAAGCGCCGCCGCCGCCATCGGATGAAAAATGCCGGCCACCGGCAATTTCTCTCTCCCGCACACCGAGTAGAAGAGCATTAAGCTCGCGCGCGCGCGAGAGAGAGAGAGAGAGGGCGATTCGGCGTGTGCAATGGATTGTGACGGAGAGGAAGGGAAGAGGGGCAGAATTTTTCGGTACTCCTGGCCAAGCTCCAAATCTCCTTCGACGACTTCGCCGATCGTGAGTGGATATAGGAGCGTCTGAAAAACTTGTCGCGGCGTCGTTTTTAACTATGTGCATGTGTGTGTGTGTGTGTGTGTATACGCGCGGAAATTTGCGTTCTCTTGCAAAAGGATGTTGGGAGGGAGGGGGAGGGGGGGGGGGGTGAGAGAATTTTTACAACGTCGTTTTGCGCGTAATTTGCTTTTCGGATAACTTAAAAAATTTTTACGTATACACGGGAAGTCGCTGTGCATTCTCGATTTATTTATTTTTATAAATGTCGAAGCGTTCGTTGAAATTGAATACGCGTACCGCATTTGTGCACTTGTTTGTCCATCATCTTAGATGGATTGTAACTCTTTACGTATTATTTGATGTTGGGATACACAATATCGTGTTACATTTACCAAGAAAAATTGTTTTTCTATTGAAAATGTAATTTAGTTTATTGGGCATTACTAAAACTAACGGACAAATCTTTTGATGATTAAATTTAATTATATTAATCAGAAATCCATTGATGTAGCAATATAATCAATTAGGTTTGTTCAAATCCCGGGCTGGGATTTAATGTAAGCTTTTACATCAAATCGTACAAATAATTCATTACGCTCTACAGACCTTCAATTACATACGTAAAATAGTCGTTGATTAATTGGATTATTTCACAAAGTGTATAACATACATATATGAATTTCGTTGACTATTTTATTTGAATTTTCATTTTACAAGTGTGCAAAAGTTTATTATCCTTGTGTATGAAGTTAAAATTAATTAATTATGGAAAAATTAATTTACTTGAAAATATTTACAATTTTTTGTTAATAAAATTTTCGTTTGCTGGATTTATATTTCATCTGTACAATATAATTAATTTAAGAAAATTATGAATGTATAAAAAACAATTATAAATTAAAAATAAATTAACGTAAAATTAAAATTACGTGCATCTAAAAATTTAAATTAATTTTCAAATAATTGTTAGCTTTACACAAATTTACGATAACAAAGTGAAGATTAACCACAACAAATTTTGTTCATCAAAACTTTACAAAATTTACAAGCATTTTTAAAAATTTCATCAAACTTTCTAATCTCTATTCTCTCTCTCAAAAAATATAAAAAAATAAAAAAATAAAGAGAAAAATAAAAGAAGCAAAACACCGGCAAAGTAGAAATTTAAAGTCGCGTATAAAATTCCGAATCATCGACTCGACAAATCCTGATAATCCCTCCAACGTATCCATGGAACCAACAACGGCTCTTCGTCTTCTTTCACCCATACCTTTCTCTATCCGTAAGAAGATCCGTTAAAGCTTGCTTGTGCGTCGTTGACCGACAGTCCGTGAAAACGTCCGCTCTGGCGGGGCTAGGGAAAGGAAAAGGTTATCCCACTGTATTTTATCCTCTCCCGCACCCCATTGCTCTATCTCTCCTTGAATTAACAGCGTACTAACGGTGGACAAATAAAAGAATAAACAAAGAAAGTATGTGTGTGTGTGTGTGTGTGTGTGTGTGTGTGTGTGTGTGTGTGTGTGTGTGTGTGTGTGTGTGTGTGTGTGTGTGTGTGTGTGTGTGTGTGTGTGTGTGTGTGTGTGTGTGTGTGTGTGTGTGTGTGTGTGTGTGTGTGTGTGTGTGTGTGTGTGTGTGTGTGTGTGTGTGTGTGTGTGTGTGTGTGTGTGTATAACGGCCGAACGGTTAATTGCGCCAAAGCGCGAGTTGTACGTGAGCGAGACTTGCGATACGAAAGAGATGGAGGATGGAAGTTAAAGAAGATGGTGGAAGATTGAAAAGGATGTTTTGGATCCGTTGCTAAGTACAACAGATGAAATTTGTGGATCTACAAATTAGGAATGGGATGTTTTCTTTACTTTGTTGATTATTTCTTTTTTTTCATTATTTCTTTTTTAATGTAAAATATTGAAGAGTATATTAAAATTTGAGAAATTAGCAATAAATTACTAATTATATATTTCTTTTGGCAATAAATTATTAATTGTGATTAATATATCTTGTTTTGTAAGTAAAAAAATATATTTTCAAAAATACATATATTAAAATTCATAATATCAAATTTTAATTGATTCTCTGAATTCACGGATTAATAAAGTACAAAAATAGAAACAAAAAAAAAAAAAAAGAAAAAATCACGCGCAAAAATTTTTGTAATAAATTTTCTACTTAGTCAACAAAAAGCAATAAAATCCCCAATGATACATTTCTCCATAAGAAAAAAAAAAACAGAAAAAAAAAAAACCATAAAACAACAAAAAATAAATGACAGCATCGTTAGATACATATCCCTTTCGCTTTAAATGAAAAATCACGAACGAGAGAAGCTCCGCGTCAATGTTTATCGAACATGGCCAAGAGAAGCGCATTGAAGATTAGGTTCGCGCGACGGTTCGCTTTAATGAAGCCTCCGGCGACGTGAAAGTGTATATATATATATATGTATATATATATAACATATATATAGACAGACAGAGAGCGGGTTGCACGTACGCCTAATAACGAAAATTTAAACGCGTCGATGCGCGTCTATATACTTTCGCCCTTCGCTAAAGCATTATGACGTTATCTCTTAACGTCGATGTGTACGCGTATATGTGCGGACGAGTATATTTCGCTCAGAGGAAAATTAAATTTGAATTTTCGAGGGGAGAAAGGTTAAGGCGGAATGAATATTAAGTCGTCGATGTTTTTCGTGGCGATGTTATTTGATTGCGACTTTAGATTTTTGCCGCTCGATGGTTGAAGGGTTTCTTTTTTTTTTCCTATAATTAAAACGATCGTTTACTTTTACATGCGTAAAACTTTAACGATTTCAAAATTTTCAAATCGAGAAAAATAATTTGCATTTAAACTGTAAAAGAAATTTTAACGCTTTATCTAGATACTTTGAATACAACGTCTACCTTCTAACTATTAAAACAATATAAACGTATACACAGAGAAATTTATATTTTCTTAACGTACGAGTCGCAAAAACTTTCACGCAATCGTTTCATCATTCGCAATAAATCCAAATTCCATTTTACTCACCCACACAACGATACAAAGCCCGGCGTAATCTTTTGGATTACGTGCGCGCCTACGTACGCAACGAGAACCGAATTTTTTATCACCGCGAAAACTCTCTCTCTCTCTCTCTCTCTCTCTCTCTCTTTTTCGAGTGTTTAATCTTTGAGTAAAACGGGTGAAATCCTCCTATACTCGCGAGTAAAAACTAGAAAGGAAAAAAAAAAGAAAGAAGGAATAGCAGCGGTAAAAACCGCGCGCGAAAATGCAAGCCTCTTTTCCTCTCTCTCTTCTACGGCGGTATTAGAGTCGTTGGGAGTAGGATCAAGGGCAAGAACATGGGTACAATGAAACTCCTCGTGCGCGAGAAAACATTCCTCTCTCTCTCACTCCTCGAGCGACCTATGGATTAATCTGCTTTACGGCTCTTATACGCGATCTCTTTCTCATTTTCCCTCTCTTTCTCATTCTCCCTCTCTCCTCTCTCTATCTATATATCTTTCGCTGGTTCACGTGTGTTACGGGTCGCTTTTCCGAGGGCTTGTAAATCGCGAAATAATTACGCTCGGTGAGAGAGAAAGAGAAAGAAAAGGGGAGATAGAGAGAGAGAGAGAGAGAGAGAGAAAGAAAGAGAGGGAGAGAGAGGAAGAGAAAGGGAATTATTGTACGCGCGGGTATTGCGAGAATTAGAGGACTGGGATTGTTGTTGAGTAGTTGTCGAGTGGTGAAAGCACACTGGATTATTAATTAGAGAATGAAATGTTTCGTTGGTTGTTATCGATATATAAATATATACTTATATTTTATTACGAGTTTTTAAGTTAATAAAAACTCGAATTGTCTATTTGCACTTTTTATTTCGTGTAAATCCGAATTATATTAAAACCTAGTTCGATATAAAATATTTCAAATCGTTGATAATCATAATGATTATCTTCTACAGCATTTAATGATGTATGCATTAAAAGCAAATCCATAACCGATAAAAGAAAATAAAACAAATAATAATTATACAGAAAACAACGATCCGAACGAAAAACAGAAGCTCAAAAAAAAAATGTATATTTATATACGGAGTAAAATTGTCATAATGTGAGAAACCTTTTTCTCTCTTTCTCACTCACTTTCTCTCTTATTTCGCATATAACGAACAAAATCCATGCTCGCTCGTTTCGTTTTTCTCGGCGATACAACAGCAGCAATAGCGAACAATCTAATGGACCAAGGAAGAAAGAAAGTACATGCATTGTATATCGCTATATATATATATATATATATATATATATATATATATATATTCACATCGACGAGGAACCAATGGTACGACGTAGATAAAAAAGCCCATTTATTCCGGACGACGGCGATGGCAGCGACTCAAGGATTTTCTTGTCGAGGCTTCCGTCCGATAGCTTCGCTTTTCTTTTGCTTTACTCTCTCTCTCTCTCTCTCTCTCTCTGATACTTTTTGTTTTTTTTTCAGATGCCCGCGTACTCCGGATGTTCGGTTTTGCGCTATTAGGAACGTTAGTTTTTTGCTTTATTTTTATACTTAGAAAAAAATCCACAGTAAAAATAACTATGAAGGGAAAACTAGTAGTATATTTTGGAATACTTGACTATAATTATTAGTAAAATTGACTATATTTAGTTACGTCAACTCATATTGTATAGTCATCGTTACTATACTGAATTAGTTAAAATTTAAGTTAAATCTAGTACTATAGAGTAGTAAACTTACGTTGTATTTTATTTAATATATATAAACTTGGTAAACATTTAATAAAATTGTTGAACTATAATTTTGATTACTCTTCCACATTCGCATATGCAATAAACTTTTTATGAATTTCATATTAATATTATTGACTGCAATTTATTGCATAATTGATAAAATTAAAATTTATTTAAATAATTGATTCTTATTAATTATACTATGAATTACGTAAGAAAAAAAATATTAATAAAAATTAAGATGATATTTGAATTAAGATGTTTCCATTGAAATTGAACATTTCAATGAAAACAACGGATAATTTATTCAGTGTGAAAAATGTCGTAAATGATCTATTAATTATTTTAATAAATATATGATATTGAGTAAAAATCATTTTAATTTATCGCAAATGAATTATACACAATGTATCTAATATAAGTACTTGAAAAACATAAATCGTCTTTAGGCGTAATCAAATAAACACATCGAAATTCGTCTGGTTGTTCTATATGATATTAAAAGATTCATTTTTTAAATTTACTTTTACGTTGTAATACTATTATACCGATTTTTACTTAATAATTATAGTTTCCATCAAGATAAGTACCGAAATCCTATAACTATTATATTAATTATTGATTTAAATTAATATAAAAGTATATTAATTTTTTAACTAATTCTTAATTTTAAGAAATACTTTACGCTATAAAAGAAACTTTACGTTGGTGTTTTTTTAACTATTTTTCTGAATTAGAGTAAGTAGCCTTTTATTCTAAATTAAAATTGAGTTGATTTAACTACTCGTTTATAATTTTTTTTTACTATATAAGTACAGTTGAAGCAACTAGAAAAATTGAATGATTATTCTGTAATTCATTTGTTGATTTAACTTTTAAATAGTCAATTTTACTATTTTTAGTAGTCAATTTAAATAAAATAATTTTTATTTTGTAACTGCTTAATATTTGCCAAGGTATTTTTTAACTATTTTTTTTAGATTAAAACTACCAGTTTTTTCTCTCAATGTAACGTTTTTCGATCGTTTCATTGTTTTTTTTTTTTTTGATTTTTTTTTTTTTATGTAACATTCGTTTGAATTTTATTTACGAGTTGGTAATAAAATTTATAGTTTTCACTGAATAAAAATAGAGATAAAATCTTTCAACGAGGAAAATTTTTGTACAGTTAAAAAACAATTCATCATTAGACATTATAGAAAAAATATGACAAGTAACGGAACACTAGAATGCAACAGCGAAATGGAATTAGTAACGATTTAAACTTATCCCCAAGCATTTGAAAAAGGCACGTTACTTCTTATTCAATAATTTCGCAATTTAGCCATTAAAAGGCATCATAAAAATCTCTGAAAAAATGCACACGCTCAATGTCAAGGTGTAAAAGAACGAGAGAAAAATAAGAAATTAATAAAAAAAGTAAAATTTATCATCCCTAAAAATATAGTCGTGGATTAAAGGCGTAAAGCTCGGCAATGTGCAATAAAATTGTAAAAATGAAAAAGAAAGAATCTACTTTCTGTTGTCGAAAAAAAAAGAGAGAGTGACTCTCTCTCTCTCTCTCTCTCTCTCTCTCTACGTATGTAGATAAAAAAAGTAACAACGAGCGAAAGAAGCTGGAAGGTGGAAAAGCCGAGCGCTCCTGCAGCATCGGTCGTGGGCAAGCTTGTAGAGTTAAGCGCCGGACTAAATCCGACGGGAAATTTAAGGCGAATTTTTTTATTACGCTTCGTGACTCCTCGGTATCGCTAAGTAGGCGCCCGCAGATTTTTCCTCGATTACTTTGTTTTCTTTTTTCTCCATCTTTTTCTCTCCCTCTACATCGGGAGCAACTATACAACTCAGTTCTTCTCTCTCTCTCTCTCTCTCTCTCTCTCTCTATCTCTCTCTCTTTCTATACTTTTCTCTCTCCCTCTCTCTGCATTTTCTGCTCTTTGACTTTTTTTTATATACTTATTTTTTTTACACGCTTGAAACGCTTTACAAGAGACTCGGTATGTTGCGGAGACGCGTGAAACTTTGCGATATACGTATGTGCGTGTATGTTAAGACGTAGGTGCCTCGTAAATAGGTTACTGCGCGTCGTAAAATAAAATCGCCTCGAGTCGATTAGACGCTTTGTGCAAGCTGTGCAAATGTGTTATCTTTTATTGTGCATAAATAAAAATTTTTTTTTCTTCTCACCATATTCCATAATTTTAGAAATAAATAGCATAAAAAATTTTATAAATTTGCAAATCTATTGTTTTAACTTAAATTCCTTTATTTAAATTGAAAATATTCGTGTTTCTTTTCTCAGAAATGTTTTTAATCGTAAAATAAACGATATGAATATCGTGTACATTATAAAACTTTTTAATAAGAATTCTATGAAAAAAAATACAAATATTTTTTTTAATCAAAATAACTAACAGGAATTCACAAAAAAATCTATCCATATTTCGCTATTTTTAAAAAAAAGAAAAATCGAGAGAAAAGTCAATTCTAATTTTCTATTCGTCAGAAAAGAAAGTAACAAAAGAAAACATGAAAAATAAATATTTTTTTTAACAAAATATGAAGTTCGAAGTACGATAAAAAAAAAATCAAATTTTTTTTCTCAAGAAGAACGAAAAACTAAAGAAAAAAAAAAATAAAAAAAAAAATATACAAAACATATACAAATAAAAATGAAATACAGTGATTAACGAAAAAACATAAGCCGGAATAAATAAAACACTAGGTTCTCATACCACACGAACGCTGTGAATTTGCTCTTGACGAAAATTTTTAAATTATCTAAAGAGCCCACTCGCCAATATAATATAAGTGCAAGGAAATAAAGAACGTACAATGGCAGTTTGCTAAGTGTGGCGCGCACTTTCCGTGACATCTACGCCGCTTTGTCTTTCGAGTGAACGCGAAGGCTTTTGAGCGAGAAAAGCGAGTATCGTTAACATACCCTCGTGTGTATAGTCATTTGTATCCGTCGAGTGATGGCAGAAGCGGTGTCCTAGATTATTTTTAATAACGTTAATAAAAAAGAATTTTTTTTTTTTTTCCATAGAAATTAATATAGGATATTTTAAATAATAAAAGCGTTGAAATTTTTAAGGAAATGTTAAAAAATGAAATAAATGTGTTTATGAAAATGCTTAAATCGTCGTGTAACTTTAGTTTTAACAAAAATTAAAATTTTCTTAAAGCACTTTCAAAGCTTTAACGCGAAACTGTAAATAAATTAGGTCAGGGTAGCATTAGACATGTAAATTACCTGTAAATTGATTTACACCACTCGTTTTAGAAACGAGGCGTCAGAGCTTCTGACATGGTTACTTAAATTTAAATTTTCATCCTCGACTAAATGTTTAAAATGTTCAAAATTATAATCAAAATCTTGTAGTTTGTTAAAAATTCTACGTTTTCACAAATAGGTTGTAATATTTTAAATACTATATACTACGAGTACTATAAATATTATAATTTTAGTTAAAGTAATATATATTAAACTGTACTATCAAAATATCAAAAATCTATAAATCTTCTTCCAAAACCGAATAAAAAAAAAAAAACTTTGTATTCGTCACGTGACACGAGTCATTACTCGGTATTAAACCTACATCCATTCTCAATAGCACCGGCTATATCAATATATAACTACGTACGTATAAAAAGCAACAAAGTCGAGTCGGAAGAACGCGAGAGAGAAAGAGAGATTCGGTAATGGTGTCGCGCATTTGCGTCGCTAGGGGGATTTAGACACACGCGTACTTTAATGATTCGGCTGCTACCCGAAGTGTCACGTAGTTGTGTATACGTAGGAAATACCGCGAACGTGACCGTTATCCGCTTTTCCATCTCTTGGATGGATCTTTTGCATAACAGTGGTCACGTTGTGCGTTGTCTCTCTCTCTCTCTCTCTTTTTGTTTTTTTTTTTAAAGAGATGTATTATGTCTGCGTGTGTAAGCTCTCGCATTGTTTCTGTGCGCACGTCACGATTACGCTTGGAAATTAAACTTGGATGTGTCGGGTTTTTGTTTTGTCTTTTTACGTAAAAAATGAACTTTTTGTTTTGAGAAAGTTTACATTATTTCATATAGTTTTTTCGAAAGTTGAAAAATTTAACTTTAGAAACAATTCGAGTTTAGTATAAGTAAGTTAAAGGTTTATAATTTTTTTTTTTTAAGTGCTCTTTACTGTTATTGAATTCAGTAATAATATAAAAATTTTAATATTGGAAATCGGTAAACTGTAAAGAACTCAAGACAGTAAACAAAAGCAAATATTTTCTTGAGCAATACTTTATTAAACTATAAATATAAAGTTAACTTTTCAAGAAAGTTTATCAGAATATCTAAGCATTTGATTCTTAATCCAACCAACGAAGCTAGAAACTCTTGTAAATAATTCCGGATGACCATTGCATTTGTAAGAACTGGATACAATACCGATTTGAGTTTCGTTAACAACCAATGGACCACCCGAGTCACCCTAAATCAACAACATCACTTAATCATGTAAACGAAGCGCGAGAAAAATAAATTCTACCTACGTGACAAAGAGGTCTACCGTTAGTTGCAGGAATCGTGCAAATGAGATCAGCTAAACCATTCAAGGCTTTCGTAAAGAAGTTTCGGTCGCTTTGAGAATTCTCGAGTCTTTTGATCAGCGTTAACAATTCTCGATGGCATTGCTCTTGAGTTATTATTTGCAAATCCGTGCTCTGAAGATTGAAGGCTGGCTCGTTGTTCTAGAAAGAATATTCTTTTTTACCGTCGATCCGAAACGTTGCAATGATATATTTTATTCCGAAACTCGATCACTCACTTCTAACTGTCCCCAACTGCTTAACGTTGTAATGCAGTTTTCGTATTTGTTTGAATGATCCGTTGGTAGTTTAACCGATTTCACGTTATCGCGAAAAATAATGTCGTTTTTTAATCGAATTAAAGCTACGTCGTTCACCGGATCGTTGTTCTAAAAATTTTTCATTCAAAATTATGAAAGTTAATCTAATTTTATTCTCTTAACAACGGCTCTATTAAAAAAATTTTACATAATTACCCAATGCTCATGCAGAATGTGAGTTTTGTATTTATAAACGCTTCCACCTAGTCCTGAAAACTTTGTCGTACCTACAATGATGATTAAATATTTAGGATAAACGAGATTTTTAAGACAATGTGCGGCAGTAAGAATCCAACGTTTATGAATAATCGAGCCGCTGCAATTCTCTTCCGTGTCGTCGTTTGGATTAATTACTATCAAATTTACTTGATATGGAAATTCATCTATCGACACGTCGTATCTGCTGACTACTCTATTGACTGTATTAAAATTAATTATTTAAGTGTTCAATTTCAACTTTATGAAACTAAAGGTTTTAACGTATATAGTAATTATTATCGTTTATTTAATTATTACCACGATTCTGCGGACACACTTCGAAAAATATAACTGAAAAATAATACCTTCGATAATCTTCGTCGCAAAAGTAAATTTAACTACAAGAAGAAACAGCACCGAATATAATTCCATGATACAAATATTAAATGCTGAGTAAGAATTAAGATAACTACCAGTAATATACTTATCTATTAAAAAAAAAAAAAAAAGAATTTTATCTCGCGATGACGTAAATTTTATTCCGTTTTCACAAACAACATACTAAAAATATATTTGCGGTTTACGTTACGTGATAATTTCAAAAATTACGTGTTACGTATAGCTCTTATGCTATACACATACGAATCATTATATGAATAATGTATTATAACGCGAATCTCTTTTAATCGATTTTCACGGTAAAATATTTTATACGTAAAAGTGACGCGCGCACATAAATTCAAGTTACAAAAAATTCGATTTGAATATTAAAGGAAAAATATTCAACCGTACAGATGTATAAACGAACCTTACAATTTCTTTATCAATGCGTTTCAAAATTTCAAAGTTTACCGCAACCTTTTCGTAATTCGTTGCATTTTTCCTTTTTATTATTATTGTTATTATTATTATTATTAACTTGTTTTTTTCATTTTTATTATCTAGTGAAATATCGAGCGTTTTAAAATAATTAGAAAAATCGCGGGTACTCTTTGTAATGACCGTCCGCGGTTGTCGCTGCGGGCTAAATATCACGTATGCACGCGAACGTGTCCGTCCGGCTTGTACTTTTACGTCCGTTCTTCGTTTTTAGTTGTTTTTTTTTTTTGTTTTTCATTTTTTAATTGCGGTATGCGATATTTAAAATTTTTTTTTTATTGTATATTTAGTTTTTCTTTAAAAATGTCGATATTTTAACGATGATTTTTTTGGTTAAAGAGTATTATAACATTTTAGATATTTTATTTATAAAAATATAATGGATTATTTGTTTAAGTAGACAAAATGATCGGTAGATCAATTGAACATTAAAAATTGCATTTGTTATGCACAATTATTGAAATTGCAAATTTAGAAGAAAACTTGATCGTGGTTGAAAATTTCTACATATACTTATAATTTATTTGTAAATAAAATGTTTTTCGATACAATATATCGACTATCTATTATATTAAAAAGTTAACCTTACGTTAACGAAATTTATTTGTTTTTTTAATAAAATTGAAAACGTCACTTTCGATCATCTATCGCTCACTATTTCTAAACCAATTAAAATCTTTCATCCTAAACGTCATTCTTTAACTCCTTATCGATCTTAAAATTTAAAAATTTGCTGAAAATTTAAAATTCCATGCAAGTTTGTTGGGTATTTGCGTCTATCGTTTGGAAAGAATAGGCAAAATTCTAACGTGTTGAAGAAGAGTAGATGCAGGTGGAAAAGTAAAGTAGTAAATTATTATGTTAAGTTTATGTGTGTGCGCGTGTGTATGATGTTAAAAAACAACGTAGATTGAAATTTATAAATTTACACAAATAAACTTCTCCTAAAAATACAAAAAATCCTCTTGTCCGATATGAAATCGACGCCTTGCAAATAAAAGAAAAAAAATAAATAAATAAATAAAAGAATAAAACTCTCAAGAAATCCAAAAGCGAATCGCTTCCTTCTCAGCCTTTGGCAACCTAAGGGATTTACCATCGCGAGGATATAGAAAAAGCGATGGAAAGAGAAATCCTTGTATTTAAGGAATATAGTTCGAGAGCTGAAACAAAGCTTGAAGGGGTTTATGCTATAGTCGCCCGGTGAAACGAATAGCTATGATCGTGAATTTTGCAATAGGTGTTGTAAACGGAAAAGTGTATGTATACACATACTTGAATACATGAATTTTATAGATTCGATAATTTTTCGCGATATTTTATTAATAAAACGAGACAAAAAAGAAAAAAAAAACGAAAATATTTTAACTTGTTTATTTTTGTTTTTTTCTAAATTAACATAATAACGATACATATTTTTTTAAGTTTTTGAATAACTACATTCGAAGATGAACACAACGCATAAACATAAATATATAAAGCTTTATAAATGTAAAAAAAAAGGGTATGCAAAAGAAATGGAGATTCCAACGGTGAGAATATCTTTTTACGCGGGGATAGCCTTTATCCTTAATTCGACGGCTAAAATACAAGGCGAGTTACCAAAGATTTTTATGTAAATATTTTCCATCTCGTATATTTACGACCAAAGCACACGCATAGATATATACGCGTCTATGTACGGGACGCTTGTACGGTGTTATCGCGAGAGGCAATGCGCGCAGAAATTTCGCGCGTCTTTTTAAAAAGATCGAGAGACAGAGAGAAAGAGATTATTATTCGATGGTATATTAGGTAGTCGGGATTGCGAGTTGTATTGTAATATATCTGCGAGGATTTAGTCGTTACTTCTCGAATTTATCTTGTGATTGTTTTCATGTTTATCGATACACACCGGGAAAAGAAGTGCTACTTTTAAATAAATATTTGCAATCGACTTTAAAGATATTCTCTTGAATGTGAAAATATGCACAAAAAAATTTAAAATCTTATTGTGATTGTTCTATTGTATTGTTAAATTTATTATTATATGCGATTATATACATCATTTTTTATTTTCCTATACATTTCTATATAATACTTTTATCTAATGCTTCAAACTTAATCTAATACTTTTATCTAATACTTCAAACTTAATCTAATACTTCTATTTAATACTTCAAACTTAATTCATATAAACTAAAAAAAATTAATAAATAATTCTCATAAATATCATTTGAGTCAAAAGTTTTTCTGAACGACCGATTACATTTTAAAAACCCTTACTCACATTTCAAAATGGGCCTATTTAAAGAAACAAAACCATTATAGAGGAGAGGATGAGTGAGGGTGAAAGAGAGAGAGAGAGAGAGAGAGAGAGAGAGTTAGAGGAAAAAAGCGATGTATATATGTTATATACTCGTATATACGCGCGAGAGCACGCGTATGTGCAAGGCTTAGAGAAAGCTATTCCATTAACGAGGAAAGGCCGAGAGAGCGTGAGAGCTATGGCGAAAACGCAGCTATTTATCTTCGGCGTCCGGTCGGCATAGCACGTTATATATATATATATATATATACGTATACCGCGTTGTCGCGTACAAAGAGTTGGCCTCTCCCATATCCTACCTCTTTTCCTCTCTACACGGTCCAAGTTTATTTCATTGGCTCGCTCTTTCTCTCTCTCTCTCTCTCTCGTTTGGTGGGTAAAACCATTGAAATTCCAAAGCGCCCACGGCAGTATTTTAGTATACGCGCGAGATGAGAATGTGTTTGTATGTGTGAGAGAGAAAAACCTTCGACGATTTACCATTGGATGAACAGTAGTCGGTGTGCTCGGTTACTCTCTTACTCACTCTCATCTCCCTCCCCCTCCCTTCCCCCCACCCTCTAAAAGGGCCGAAATTTTCGAGAAGGGTATATGTGTGTGTATGTATATATATATATATATATATATATATATATATATATATATATATATATATATATATATCTATACATATATAGGTTTCGATTTCGTCGCTCGATAACGTATACGATGCGTATACGATGCGTATGTATATATAGACCAAAATCAAAGCGAAATTGCCCTCGCGAGATTCGATTATTTTGAAATTACGCGGTGATATAGACGAACGCGGATGAGCGTTTTAAGCAAAAGTATATACGAACGACGACGTGGACGATGACGCGATTTACTCCATGTACGTGAGCACGTTTGGTTATCGCGTCATTTTCGTTCGCTTTATTTTTTTTTTTTTTTTTTTTTTTTATTCCTTTTCCAAGCTTTCACGATTAGTTCTCGGGAATCTGATTTCTACAAAGTGCAATTAGTATGCCCGATTCGATTGAATTTTTCTTTCTGTTTTTTCTTTTTTTTAATTATGGTAATTGTTTCTTGTTTAGTTTATGACCATTGTCGAATGTATCTCATTGGTAAGTATGCACTTATTACTCGTAGTTTGTAAATGTGGATTTGCTCATATTTTTTAAAAATTTTTCATTATTGTGTGTAACTAAAATTAAAATTAATAAATTTTTAATTACATTCATCTCATAGATTGTAGACAATATCTTTTTTATTTTATAAAGTAGAATTTTTTGTTGATTATATATAGATATTTAATAGAGACTCAATTTACTTTTTTTTTCATTATTTATAACATTTTCTTCATATTCAATGGAACCTCGTTTTATGTTTTTGTTAAAATTGTTAAATTTTCAATATCAAATCGACGTTTTAGCAAAAGAAATTTTCATTTAAAAAAAAATTCATGAAATTGAAAATTGTATATAAATTTTTTGCTAAACAACGTTGCTAACCTTAATTGTTTATTCGATGGAAAAATTAATTTTCCATTGACATTTAAACAATTGGTATTGAAAATAATTGACTAAAATTTTTATTTTTATTTTTTGGAATATCGAAACAAACAGAAATTTCAATCAGTAAAAATTCAATCGATCGTCTTAAACTATTAATTAATATTAAATAAATAAATTTTTTCCATTCGTAAAAAACACAAATAATTTTTTGAGAAAACGTAAAAAGATATCTTTAATCACACACACACACACACGTACCAATAAACATCGAGAAGCACAGGTATAAGACATTCTCCTCATCGAAACACGCGAAAACTCGGAAATCGTTTACCAAAAAGAAGAACGAACCCAGCGGAGCTCATGAAAATACGCGTAAATAAGAAAATATGGGAGAACATTCGTCGGAACGGCAAGAGCGTCGCTTCTTCCTTATAAATTATGCAAAGTGCGCGCGAGTGCTTGTATATACATATATATATATATATACATATATCCTTACCGACGCGCGTCTTCTCCGTGTCAAGTGAACGCGTGCGCGCATTGTGTGTAACTTTCTTTTTCCCTTTCTCCGAGTCTCCTTCATTTTTCACTCGCTTGACTCCTCTTTGCGCGAAGCACCGCTCTCTTCGTTCTTTTTCTCCTTTTTTTCTATTTCTGTCTCTCTTCTTTTTCCGTCTTCCCGACTGCTATACCTCTTCTATGCTCTACTCGGGATAGTTTATTTCACTAGTTCGCGCGGCTGTCCGTCACTTTCTCGCCTTGTATTATTGCATACGCCTGTTTTACCCATTTATTTATTTTTTTTACCTTCTTATTTTTTGGACATGCGTAAGAGTCTGGATATGTTTGTAGTGCATTTTTTAATAGATACATGTAAAAATATTATTTTAAAGTTTTAACTTTACTTAAATATTTTGTTTTATATTTTTATTTTATTTTTTTTTAATTAATTTTTTGCCATTCGTAAAAATTGTGCAGCTTTTCTCTACTTATAATTTAATTATTACATAGTTCATTGATTGTGTCTATTCATATTCATGTTACATTCAACAACATAATAATAAACTATTCCAAATTTCAATAGTAAGTGGTTATTTTAAATAAAAATTATTTACGTCGAAAGCGATCAAAGCTTTTACTGAGAAATAAAGGAAAAAAAAAGAAATTGTAACTGCAAAGTAACTTGAATAGCAACCAAATAACATTAAAATCAAAGGAGAATCATTTGAAGTTTATTTTAATTAACAAACTTAAGATTATTTTTCTGTTAAAGAATAAAACAAAATAAAAAAAAAAAAAAAAATATCAAAGTTTTCTATACCTAAACGCTCTGTGAAATAGAAGCAACGCGCGTGGCCAGCCCAACGAAAAACTTTAATTATAAAAGGCTTCGGCACATGCAATAAAAGGTAAAGAGAAAAAGTGGAGGCGCGCGCACAAGCGCGAATCTACCGCAACAAAAGCGTCTCGCGTTACGCGCGCTCTAGAGCCAAGGAGAAAAACTATTCCCGAGCTCTCGAATACGCGTATAGAGTAAAAAAAAAAAAAAAAAAAAAAAAGAGAGAGAGTCGAGAACGTTAGCATTGAAACTTGAGCACACGGCAGTTTTTTGGAATTTTTACTTTTCTCCTGTATCGCACTGCACGTGTACACCTGGATATATATATATATATATATATATATATATATATATATATATATATATATATATATATATATATATATATATCTGTTCTTTTTTCGAGTGCGATTGTATAAAAACAAAAAAAAAAAAAATAAAGGAGCGAAGCGAATTGAGTTTCTGGAGCGTCGCAAAGTTCAACGTGGGTTTAAAAAAAAAAAAAGAAAAATACTCGAGATCTAATCGTCATCGTAGGGTAGGAGAGTACCATTGCTGAAATTTTTTCGTAAAAATAACGTAAGAGTGTAGCAGGAAGCATGAGTTCGTAAAACTTACTGTCTTGGAGTTAATTTTCGTTTTACATATTTCAGTCGGCGAATATTTTACATAAAATTTATACTCGAATTTAATTCGAGTATAAATTAAATTATACTCGAATTTTACTCGATTTAACATCGAGCGACATTTGCTTGTTAAGTTTTTGTCGGATGGTCAAATTGATTTAATTAAATAATTTAAATTTTAACAGCATTTACATATGTGTGTGCGTGTTTGGGCGATAAAATTTTACGAATTTTCCGGCAGTTAATATTTTTACGAGTTGTTTCAACTCAGTAAATTAAAAGCTTTTAACATTTGTTATCAAAATAAACTTTTGACTCATCTTAAAAATATTATTTAAAATTAACTAAAATAATAAAAAAATGTTCACGCATTTAAATAAATAATTTTTTCCTATATTTCTCGATTTTAAAAACACTCGATCATTCGTTGCAGTAGATTTGCCTTACAGCATCAAATAAAAATTCGCAAATTCGAAATTTATCAGTCTATACGAGCCATTCCCTCGGTATGGAGCGCTTAAGCCGTACAATATGTACAGCCATTTTCACGTCGCCCTTTTTCTCCCTCTACACTTTCCTTTAGTCTCCCTCTCTTTCCTTACGCGCTAAAACTAATCCGTCCAGGTACTTTTCGCCCCCTTTTCTTTTCCTCAGCCGATGCTCCTTTCGTCTCTTTACTTTTAGTATTTCGCTTCCCCCTTATATATGAGTATGTGTGTGTGTGTGTGTGTGTGTGTGTGTGCGCGCGCGTGTGTATAGACATATAAGCCATTGACTCGATAAAGCGCGCGCAGAAGAAGGAAGAAGAAGATGACGACAACGACGAGGAGAGACACATTTACTTCTCGCTCAGCGACAGATCCCTCTCTATCTTTACTTTCTATGGGTCGACTTATTCTTCTCCTAGCTCCTTCTACGCGCCATCTTTTTCTTTTTTATCTTTGCTCACCTCTGCTTTTTTACGTCTTGCGCGTCCTAAACCTTACCTCGCTCGATTTGCGCGCCCGCTCGTTTTCGTAGACTGCGTGTATCTATCTTTGTGTGTACGTGCGTGCGAGGCGCGCTTTTACCGTTCCACTTGAGAACGAGATATATGGCGAATGTGATACAGTTTTTTTTTTGCGAGTTTTAAAAAAAACAGGACTTTATTTGTCAAAAATTTTTTTTTTAATTTTACTTTCACATTGAATTATGTAGAAAATTTTTTTAACAAATTTTCGCGTAAATTAAAATAGGAATAAGGCTGCATAAATAAATCAATCAATTATTTTAAATGAAAAAAAAAAAAAGAAAAGAAAAAAATTAATAAACAAATACAAGGGAAGTTTCTAAAGTTTTCGGTATTTCAACTATTACTTTTTTATTTTTATCAATTTTTATATAAATTACCAGATAGTTTTTCGATATAATCTCAATTAAATTCATCTTACTTTTCCCACTGCGTAAATAATTTTTTAATTCATAAATAAAAAGTTTTTTGCGGTTAAGGTAGATCTGTATGCCTAAAACTTTGGAACTATTCTTTAAAAGTAAATAAATTAATTTCTTGATCATACTTTCCAAAATAACTCATCTAGCTTTAAAAAAAAACAAAAAAAACAAAAAAAAAATTATAAGAAGACAAAACAATTATTCTCAGTAAGTCATAAAATTTTAATCGCTCAATGATTTCAGAGTCGAAACAATACCCAACCTTCAACAAATCTTCCTCTATCTCCAAAGTATTTTCCTTGCGAATGCCTCCAACGCGCGTTCATCTATATCTTAGCACTCGCATGGACTCATTACTGCACTCAACAATGCCAGACGTTTTAAGAGAAAGAGAAAGAGAGAGAGAGAGAGAGTGAGAGAGAGGAGGTAAAGCTCGTCTTATTACCTCCGGAGGTGATGCGAGCGACAGAGAGAGAGGGAGTAATGTAGCGTCGGGGCTTACGGTAACGTCGTCTGAGTAATCGCGGGAGACGACGAAAGTCGCGCCAACCAATTTCGCGCGCAGCGTACCTAAAGTAAAAGAGAGAGAGAGAGAGAGAGAGAGAGAGAGAAAGCGGGAGAGGGGAAGGCTTGGGGCACCGCGATACCGGTGAACTTTACGATCCTCGAAATCCTCACGGCTAGTACTCTCTCTCTTTCTCTTTCTCTCTGCCTATCTATCTCCGAGAGACTCGTCGCATCGACGACGACGACGTTTCTATTACGTTTTCTCTCTCTCTCTCTCTCTCTCTCTTTCTCTCGTCTCAGTTTCAGCGAGGAGTTCCTCTCTCTTTCGATATGCCTTCGCTCGCGCGTGTATACGTCTCTCTCGCTGTGCCTTATCCTTCGCCCTATCCTTTTGCGAGAGCTTCCGTTTGCCGAGGAACTGTTTCGTTGTATTACATTTCTCGCGCGCTGAGATTTATTGTTCTTTTTAGCGAGAAACAAGTGAATTCTTCTCTCGCTCGTTTCTTTGGCTCTTTTTTTTTTTGATATTTTACTTTCTTGATTTGATATCGTTTCACGTTATAACGTTTTGAAATTAAATATTGCGCCGATTTGTTTATAAAATATAATTTTTTCATAAAAACAAAGAAAACTATTATCAAGAATGTTTTCTATACAATCATTATTTATTTTTTTACAAAATTTCATTTCTAAGGTGATGTCTAAACATACTCGGATGTATCTACTTGCCGTTAAAAAACATCGGCATCGTAACAGTAGTAACAGCAAAGTTCCTTAAGCCATAAGTAGTACAAACCAATATCTTTTCTCTCGCTCGGGATATTCGCTGGGCATTGCATACCTGTACCATGGAACTTTTTCTCTCCGATGCTTTCACGCGCGGATTGCTTCATTAAATTCTATCGATGTTCGCGTCCTACACCTGTACACCTCTATCCTTTTTGTAATACACGCGTGCATGCAGAGTCATCCTTGTGTTTGTGCATCCAGACGACGACGGGATTACGCGGCGCGCGGGTTCTTCTTCTTTTTCTTCTTTTTTTCTTTTCTCGAATTTTACCGATCGAGACAGCTGCTCGAGAAAAGATTTTTCTTTGTCTATACGTAAGCGAACGCCCACATGTGTGTGTGTGTGTGTGTGTGAGTATGTGTGCAGCGTCTCCTTCTCGGGCATCGAACTTTCGAACTAGAGAACAAGAAACTCTCTATTCTTCCGGAGGCAATTCGATTTCGAGCTCTATTTCTTACCGGATCCGATGAGATTTCGATGTACGTACGTGTATCCTAAAGTATATTATTTAAGGATCCTGCTGTGATTTCAGATTTCGCTCTTCTGTTTTAGTTTCCTCTCTCTCTCTCTCTCTCTCTTTTTCTTTTTCTTTCTCTTACAGTTCTTTATTGTTTTCTCTTATTATTGCCATATTTTTTTGCTTGCATTCAGTTATTTAGGAAGAGAAATAAATACAATTTTAGAGCAATTTTTTTTTGTGCAAATATTATGTTTATTAAATAAGGATTTCTAGTATCGAA
Organism: Chalcis sispes; assembly: GCA_949987625.1. Taxonomy (NCBI): domain Eukaryota; kingdom Metazoa; phylum Arthropoda; class Insecta; order Hymenoptera; family Chalcididae; genus Chalcis; species Chalcis sispes. Next base: position 63,429,001 of record OX465096.1, on the reverse strand, counting down.
TTTTCATATCGCATCGTCTATCGTTTTGTCTATCTAAAGTTTTCAATTTTCACTGACAATATTCAATTGGCGGTATCAGAAATATCTTGTTTACCAAATACTGTTGGAAAGAATACAAAATTTGTCGCTTCTTATTGAGTAAGCGCTATTTGAAAAATTTTTATTTTGAAAACTTGTTTTTTCTAATTGATTATTAAGGATAAGATTTATTGAACAAAGAGATAATTCCAATAAAATTCTTAAGAATATGATTTTAAATAATAGAATATTATTTCAACGATTTAAAAATAAATTTTAATAATTCTTAATAAATGAAAGAAAAAGTATTAATTTAATAAAGATTAAAAATTCAACGAACTATATTTTCAATCCGTCAGAATTTATACAAGAATTAAACATTGACTTTTTGATTACAAAATAAAACTAGTTTTGATATTTTAAAACAATAATTACAACCCAATTGTATAATAATATTTAATTAAAGTGTATAAAAAAATTCTAATTTCATTCATATCCTGTCCTGTTACAAATTATCAATTAACCTTAACACATTCGTACAAACGACCGACGAAATTACACAGCACTCGTCCTTCATAACTAAAATTCTGCACTAACCGCTACGCGAACAAAGTTTAATCCAAGGACCAAGAAAAAAAAAAAGAAAAAAAAAAGCAATATGCAAACATCAAACGCACGTTACTTAAACCCGTAATTCGCCTCGAGCGCGTATTCGTAAAACGCCTACGTGCGTACGCGTGAGCAAGTGTATACGCGCGTTATAAATTCACCTCCAGCCCGACAAAAGACGAACGAAGAGAAAGCGGTAGCACGAGGACGTCCTTTATTTATATTTTCCAAGAGCAAACGATAACCAAGCGAAGAGAGAGAGAGAGAGAGAGAGAGAGAGAGAGAGGGAGGGAGAGAGAGAGAAAGAGAGAGAGAGAGAGAAAGGGAGAATAAACGGCCGGTCGAGGCTGGCGTGAGACGCAATTTCACGAGAAATTTCGCGGATCTTCAAGCACGTCAAATGCAAATGTCGGCGTCGGCGGTGGCAAGTTTTGGACGAACGGACGGACGTACGTGAGCGCGCGGACGTGTATAACGAGAAGCGAGCGCGCCTGAGAGATAGAGAAGTACTGCTGCACTCGTATATACACGGATAATATATATACATGTATATGCATATACGTGTGTGTGTATACATATGTATATACGAAGGGCTTCCAAGCTAACCGACAGACAGACGGAATATTGCTCAGTAAGAGCAGAGAGAGAGAGAGAGAGAGAGCGAAAAGTGGAATGGTACAAGTTGGAACGGTAGTGCTGAAGTCGCTGAACGCTCGTCCTCGGGTATCTCAAAGCGGAAGTGCAATTCGCCACCTTTCTTCCTCTTTCTCTCCTCTCTCTCTCCTCTCTTTTCTCGCTCTCTTCCTCTTTACTTTCACCGTGTGTATCTTTGTTTCAAAGAGAAATAAAATACGGGATATTGAGTTATCGCGTCTTTTGCTCGCGAAGCAGTTGCTGAAGGCATTTCGCGAGTAATCGCGTCGAAACGAAAGATATTTTTTCTTTATTTATTTTACATTTCTCTCTTAATTTTTCGTTGCATCACGTTATTGTAATTAAAATGGTAAAAATTAATTGATTGCAAAAAAATTATTCAATGTGATTTTTATTTAATGATATAATATATGAATGAACAAACTTTCTCATATAACAGTAAATTACTATTGCATTAACATCTTTATTTCGACATCGTGCAAATGATTTACTTTTTTAATGGAAAGGAAAATACAGCTGCTTCGCTGCAATATTTTCCATCCTTCTAAATTTCAATCTAAACAAACTTCACGATCTCCTTCTCCTTAAAAAAAAAAAGAAGATAATCGCTTCAAGGAGAATAAAAAGAAAGAAAAATTTTCAGCCTTACGCATCCCGGACACACGTACACACAAGCGCGCGCGAACACAAATCAAATAATTGCGCAGCATACAGAACCGACGAATAAACGACGAGGACGACGAGTCGAGCTTTCGTTTTGAACCGCTTGTGCAGATCGCAAAAAGCTCGCGCTTTGATTTCACGCAAGGTAAAATGCGAGAAGAGAAAGAGAGTATGCTCGTATCTCGCAAAAACTGACGACTTCAACCGCTCGGCGTTCTCTTCCTCTTTATTTCTAGCGGGTAGCTACAACTCGGCAAAGCACTTTCACAGAGAGAGAAAGAGACAGAGAGATCGGGAGCGAAAGGTTAAGGAGAGGATGGGAAGAAGGAAAGCAGCAGCCACCGAGCGTAGAGAACTTTTTGAGTGATATTTACCCAGAAAGGAGAGAGAGAGAGAGAGAGAGAGAGAGAGAGAGAGAGACAGGAGGTGGGACCGAGTGGCTATGAATATTCAGAGCAAAGTACCGCTTAACTGGGCAATGAATGAGTCCGTTAGTCCGGCAACGCTTTCTCAAGTGTGTGCAAGCGCGAGGAGTGTATCCTCCCTGCCTTTCCCTCTCTCTACTCTTTCTCTCTCTCTCTCTCTCTCTCTCTCTCTCTCTCTCTCTCTCTCGACGCTCGAGTTGAGAGAGGGTGAGCTTGAGGTCAGTTTTCCTCGAGGGGAGACACGACTACTCGAGGGAATGCATTTAAAATTGTCGCTTCTTGTTTGCTTGTACGCTCCCTTTTGACGCGTTTATTTTGTTGTGCTTTTCTTTATTTTTTCTCTTTTATCTCGATATTTTATCGTTACGTTCTTAATAGTATTAAAAAACTATAACAATTTAATGTTTACGCGTTTTCATAATTAACGACCGCTTTATTAGTAAATCGCTACGAATAAATTTACTAGCGATTACATCGTTTTATTAAATCATTGATAATGCACGTCTATCTAATTATTTAAATTAATATTCTAGCAAATTATGTTATATACATTATTCATAGAAATTACATGAATTTTGTCAATGAGTATAACGTTTATCAACAAAAAAAAAACAAAAAAAAAAATAAATAAATAAATTAAATTTAATATCAATAAAGATAATTTTTAGTATAATGAAACACTTTCTAATAAAACGAATTAACATTATTCAATTACATTCATGTAAATTTTAACATAAATAAATTAATCTTATTTTTTGGTCACAAAAAATTAACAAAAAAATAGATTGCATATTAATTAATAATTTATTTTTTTTTTTAAACTATCATAAATTTAAAGAAAAAATCTCTAAGACAAAGATTTAAAGCAAATATGAGTACGAAAAAAATCTGAACTATTTTTGCAATACTTTATTCCTTTTAATTACCATATTTATGTTAAACATTAAAAATATTTAATAATTATTACTCAGAGAATATACTTTACTAAAACAAAAAACTTTTTTGCCTGACAATCTTTTATTTATTTAAAAACTTAACGTATCGATGAAAGCATAAAAGACGATAAAAAATAAGTCATCGCTAAGAATTTTAAGTCAAGGTATTTTGTGCATAATTCAGCACCTCAATTATTTATTAAATTGTTAATTAAAAGTATTCTTGAAAATTAAAGATAATCTAAAAAAATTATTTTTTTATATTTGTAATACATGCATATAAAAACTGTTGTAATGACAGTTGGCAATTTAAACGAGATAATGAGAGATAAAATCAATCACTGCGAATGAAGTTTTGTTAATATGTATGCGATGCTTTTGTAATATAATGCAATTAATGTAACGAATATTTCATTTTTAAAACTTGGGCTTATTTTATATTATCAAATAAATATAATACTTCTTCAATTACTACTATGCGGTAGATTACATACATGGATTATATAATTTAATTGAAAAACCGAGTAGATGACAAATTATAATATCTTAATTACGTACACAATATTTCGTGTAAATAATTAATGAAAAACGAAATAAGGCACAATTTTTTTTTTTACAGTCGCCATGAAACATTATCCTTTTTTTTTTTTTTTTTTTTTTTTTTTTTAATTAATTACATTATACGTTTATAGTTGAATTTAATTATTTCATCAATATGAAAAGTTTCGAAAGCTAACTTTAACGTTCATTCAATTCACGGACAAAAAGAGAAAAAAAACGTCAAAAGGTTCGAACATAGAAAAAAAAAAAAAGCACAAACGATGATGAAGAGAAGAAGAGAGACTCGATTATAAAGAAAGCAATAGATTTTTTAAATCTCAGTTACTCATTCGTATTATGATTCGTTGAACAGAAGGGCCGAACAATACCAATGAAGCTTTTGTAGATGCACGGACATACGCGTATATGCACGCACACAAAGAGTTGCGATCAAACGACGCGGGTTAAAGAAAAAGGCCTTTCAGCGTCCGGCACTCGTAAGCGAAGAGTTAATTAGAGTGCAGGGACGTTTACATATGCAAAAATACTTGTCTGAAAGATACCTCTCCGACTCTCTTTGCCCTTACGAGCGCTGATATGGGGAACGAAAACGAAGTACAAAAAAAAAAAAAATGTGGAGAAGAGAGAGAGAGAGAGAGAGAAAGTACTCGAGGGACAAAGACAATTGAATTCTACGGCGAGCTTCTTTTTTCTGCGCTCGCGAAAGAGAGAAAGTAATTCATTGATTTTATTCAGTAATAGCATCGTACGGCTACTTTTCTCTCTCTTTTTCCTTTTCTTCCCTTCTTTTTCCTCCTTTTTATTTTTATTTTCATTTCTTGCGCGAGAAGTTCACCATTGTAACGGTAGTCGCGCGCTTTTAGTTTAATTAAAATGGTACGTTTTTTTTTCATGGCTTTACTAATTTACTTCCATCGAAAGATGTAGCAACGGCGCCGGAAAATTCGCGGCTAACATAATGCCATTGAAAATTGAACGCGCTATGTGTGTGCCTGTTCTTAAAAAAAAAAAAAAAAAAAAAAAAGCAAACGTTATTCACTTTTCTTTTTTTAACTTATTCGTTAAGAGAGCACTTAACACACGTTGGATAATTACAACATGAACAAGTAGATATTATCAAAAGAATTTAAAAGTTATTTGATGGTATAAATTTGTTTTGTTGTTTTGATTTATCAATTGGATCGTTTATGCTTTTTAACGATAATGTAAACATAGTGAGTATTAAACACTTTAAAAATGTTTATTTTTCAGTTTTCAGAAATGCTTGTTCATTTACAATTGATTTTTTTAATTTATTTTTATTTATTTAAATCTTTAAAGAAAAATTATACAAATCTTACTTTATAGTTTGTCAAACTATTCCCTAACGTAAATAGATTAAAAAGATTATTAAATTTCTATTTTCAGTCAAACTATTTTTTTTTTTCTCTTTTGCATAATCCGTAGATAAAATAATTTCTCTTAAATTTACATCAACCGCCACTTTTTACTTATCAGTTATAACATTTTTTTTGTAACACATATTTTGTTTGATTGTATAATGCATTATGTAATTCTATGCAATACTAGATTATAAGACTATTTGTTCAGCTTGTTGGACTTTTAAAACGATAAGTCTAATGAAGCTACATATAGTACTTGCAGCAGGAAAATAAATGAGAACGCGAAGGGTTTTCAAATCTATTTAATATTTACAAAGAATATAATCTAATAAAAAAGCAATACTAACCCTTTTAATACGCTTGACCATAACAAACAATCAAAGAGGAGAAGTGGGAGCAAGTAACAATCGAGAATCATAAAGTCCATCTCTCGACGCCCCGTGATACCTGCAGCACGTCGTACGACACGTTCGAAATAAAAACAGCCAGCAGGAGGTGTGCCTGTCTCGTCGAATCTCAAAGAAAAAACTGGATCCTCACGGCCCATTAAGTCGTCGTGGGTGCGAGTACGACCGGTACAACGGTTAGATAATAAGATATTTAGAGTTGGGCAACACATACATATTCACCTACACGTAGAAGAGTTAAGCTGGTACACGATTTTCTCTCTCTCTCTCTCTCTCTCTCTCTATAAGAGACTTAGGAAGCGGTCCCCTTGAGTGCATTCTCCTGTTTTCTCTGGTGTTGGCTTCTTTCTCTACCTCCAGGGTAGACCTCGTCAATGGGATCATTAATTTAACACCGCGTGCTGCTACCCGGGCGCCCTTTCCGTGTCATAATGCCGCCAGAAGGTGACTGTCTCTGTATGTGTATGTGTGTGTGTGTGTGTGTGTGTGTGTGTGTGTAGGCGTAAAGTCGCACGCACCAACTATTGACAACCTGTATCGGCGGAGAGAAGAAGGGATTATCGGGGAAATTGGCTGTGAAAGAGCTCGGGAGAAAGGTGGTAAGGAGATTACCGCCGAGAAAGTTTCTTTCTTTCTTCGTTGCCTTTTTTTTTTTTTTTCTCTCGTCCCCACTCTTAACCTTGCTCGTTATTTTTTTTTTCTTACTTTTTTTTTATATTAACGTTCTTTTTACTTGGGGTTTAAAGATCGTCTTTCGTAGAGTTGTATACGGCGAAGAAGAATGGTTTTTCGATTTTCTTTGACGATGGTTAGATAGGCATAGTTGCAGATACGTCGTTGTTATTTATCCATAGGAGATGTATTACTTCTTTTTAAAGCGATAAACGTAAATTTAAAAATTGCATTTACATTTAATAATAAAATCAACGAAAATGTGCATACTATACTTATAAAACAACTTTTTTAAAATTTTCTCATTATTCAATAATTCTTACAACAATAGAACTCATGACAAAATTCAAATAATTAATTGTAAAATATTTTTTGTAAAGTCTGAGTTACAAGATTTAAGTAAAAACAAAAAAAAATTAAAGAGAAAAATAAAATTAATTTAAGTAAACACTTCATTAAACAAAACACAAAGGCATTAACCGATTCAGCCACTGAATCTACGCACTCGAAAATAATAACAATCGTTACATTTAAGCTACGGGTATAATCAGTCTCGACAGACGTACATACACACAATGACGAGATAGTCGTAAAGTGACGTAACGTATGTAGAAGCAGAGATCATAACCAAAACGTTGCGAGACATTCGCCCGCAAAAGCGTGCGCTAGTGCGGCTCGCGTGCTAAACACGCTCTATGGAAAATTCAAGCGGCAGCGGCGGCGGCGGCGCACGCACGCACGAACGTTAAGTTCGCGTGAGCTTTCGGACCCTCTTCAAAGCCACGTCGTCGGTTGCTGTATACTTTGTGTTTGTGTTGGACGATCGTTTTCTGGTATTTCTCCAAGGAGAAATAGTAGAATGACGGATTGAAGAGAGATCGCATGTGAGCGAGTTCGCGAAAAAAAAAAAAAAAAGAAAAAAAGAAAAAAGCGAGCGGTACGGAAAAAAAAAATAAATAAAATTTTCGATGATTTTACTTTGAGTGAGTTTACTTCGAGTGTCTTGATTAAAATTAAAGTTATCAATGATGTTTTTAAAGAAGAAACGTTATACTGTTGGTTTTTAATTGTGGCGACGTATTTCTTTGAAATAGCTTCGAGACATTTTTTGTTTTCGATAAGTTAATTTGTAAATTTATGTCTTAATTTTATTTTTTATTCATAAACGAAGGGACATAATAAGATTTTGGATGTTAATTACTAAAACTTCTTTCTCTCTTCCTATACATTTTATTTAGGTAATTTGATTTTCAACCTTGAGATTATTTTCAATATAAAATTACTTTAGTTGGAGTATGTCAGTGTACGACTACGTGTATAAAATTATAAAACGACCTTTATTGTAATTTTCTTATTATAGTATATCAAAAAAATACTAATAAATGTTACTAAAATATAGCTTATGGCAAGCAGCTTATGAAATATTTGGTGCGTAAGAATTTTTATTTGTAAGAATTTGTTATAAAAGTCGTTTCATAATTTTACATATTCGCACATTTATATGCAACATTTTATTTAATATAATTAAAATATTATTTATTTTGTATACAAATTTATATTATTTATGAATAATATAAATTACTACTCACTGTGATTTCTTTAGATCAAAAAGGTCGTTATCGTTTACAAGACGCTTTAGAGACTCACCTGTAACATAGTAGTAAATATACGTATAAGAAAGTTATAATAGTATAAGATAATTTAGACAATAATGTATCAATATAATAGTCGAGACAAACTACAATAGCATCATCGGTATTTTTTATCTAAAGAAAAATTATCATTGTTTTTAATAAAAATGAAAATTCAATGCAAAATTATTCTATTATCGATTAAATTAGTATATGAGTATAGGTAAAAGATTAAGATCGAGCGACTCTCCATTAATACCAACATACGCATAAGAGATACATCTCACTTTCTCAATGCTCGTCACCGTTATAGAACAAAAGCTCGATAATCTCACGGACGTACTCTCCCCCTCCTTCTCTCTCTCTCTCTCTGTCTATCGAGTATCCACATACACACATACACATACGCATACTCAATTCGCAACGGTTCCGGAGGCAGAATATACACTTCATAGCCGAACGGTCTCAGGTAAACAGATCGAGCATAATATCAAGAGAAAGACGGAGAGAGATGAGGTGTTAAGCTAGGACTACCTGTACAACGCCGCCGCCGCCGGAGTGTGTTTCTATTCATCGTCGTCTCGCGCACACGCACGAGGGCATTCATGATATTCTGGCCGAGAAGAGAGAGACATTGCCGAAGATTGAGGTGACTCGGAGATGGAATTCTACGTTTGTCTGTACATGTTTATGTGTGCATTGTGGATAGGTACGAGTCTACCGTAATGCTCCCTTGGCTTAACATACGTCTTGCGCTATCTGTCTCTCTCTCTCTCTCTGCGGGTCTATGTTTACAACAATCCTTTAATGATTTAAATTTTAGTGATGAATTTATTAATGGTTGACTTCTTTAGTGATTTCAGGAAACGTAAAAAAGAAATTTGGGTAATTATGATTACTATGGGATTAATATTGTTTTATATTGTCGTAAATAAAAACTTTTCTCAAAAAGAAGGAGAAACAAAAATTAATTAATTTTAAAAATTTAATAAAAATTATAATAATAGTACGTTCAACAGATGTATCACTGTATAAAATTTATAAGTTATGAAAAGAAGAAGTACCATTAAATAACTAATCAAACAATGATTATCTTTGACTTTTAATACACCATGAATAAAAAATGGGTAATTACAGACTCTGCACAAATATGCGACATTCATCAAAATTCGCACCCCGAATATTTCTCAATCTTCGGCATTGGAAGTCCATAAGTATTACACCCATTCATTTTTACTCATTCAACATTTCAATTACCACACTCGAATTCTCCCATCCTTACATTTCGCTCGTTCTTTACTGCGTATATAACTCCACTTTCCTGCAATACGCTTAATCATCGACGTGTTCTTTTTCCTCCTCCTTCTTCTCTTTCATCTTTACCCCGTACTTACAATTATTATCCCCTCTTCTGCACATTATCATCTCTTCTTTCCCTCCTCATAATTACCAGCATTCGCGCACGTGTGCGCGCGTAAAGATATATATATATATATATATATATATAGGTACATAACTATCTCCAGTTCTGCGCTTTATCCTACATCTTCTTTCTCCCTTTCCGTATTCTCGTTTCTATCCGCAGTTGGTAGAAAGCCTCGGAAAATAGAATTAGCGTCTCCATTAGTCGTAGGGCATAATGCGATATTACCTCGCTCGGCAATCCGTCGAAAGGAAACGGAGGAGACAATGATTCGGATTTACGAGAACGAGCTTTCTCTCATTTCCCATATCCGTTGTACCAGCCAACGGAATGCGATAAGATGGAGAGAAATGCGGTCTTTCTCTTTCCCTATTCCTCTGTCTCCTTCTCTAGGACGAAGGAGCCACGCGATATCCTGTACCGGATATGGCTCGAGTAATGAGGCGCGTCTGGCGTAACTTTTCGATCAGTTGGGAAATTATTGCGCTAGGAGAATTTTCGTGTTAAAGAAGAGGTGGGCACATTGGATCTGAAAATTTTTGAGGAGATTTAAATTATCTAATCTCGGTTGCACGTCGTGATGAAAAAGTGACGCAAGAACCGGTGGGAAAAACCAGTATTGAAATTAAAGATTAATAACTAATGCAGATATAGAATTAAAAAAATGTAGATATATAAGATATAGTTATGAAAAATTAAATATTAATATAGATAATAGAATGATGTTTGTTATCTTAAAGAAATTCGTTCTATATATTTTTTTGAAACTATTAATGCAATATTGACTATTTTAACGTAATAGATTTGAAAATTCTTTGCCTTCTTGTAAGAAATAAATCGTATATTTTTTCGTAACTTCATTTATTTATTAAAATGCATGTAGCTTTATCAATTTTATCATTTAAAAGTCCAACAAGCTCACCAAATAGTCATGTGACCAGTTTCATATAACGTATCGCATAATCAAACAATATATGAGTTGCAAAAGAAAGTTACGTGCGAAACCAGATCCCATTATTATTTACTCTCGTAATAAATGGACATAATAGAGAAAAAAATATGATGAATAATATTAATTCCACCGCATATCACTTCGCTATTCAAATCTCTTGAAAACCAGAAAATCCGTGATAGTTTTCAAACTTATATATAGCCCATCAAACAGTTTTTTCTTCCGTGAAAAAAATGCATTTATTCCCTTTCAAATGGAACAAAAAAAAATATATAAAGAGGAAAGTAAGAATGTACCTACATCCACACAATTTCGTTACGTCCGCAGGTTGCCCCAGGTGAAATTTTGCGGGGATGACGAGCCGAAGTAAATTCGGTTAGCCGTGCGCGCTCGAGTGCAGGGAAATTGAGATAATAACGGATCTGTCGGCCTCGGGCGTTACTGCGATGGGAAAATGACACATTTTTTTTGTTTTGTTTTACGTTATAATTCTCCAACTCTTCTTTCTCTCTATCCATGTGCGACGGATTAATTGAACGAGAGTTTCCAAGTGTTGTATTGGTGACGATGATAAAAAAAAAGGCACAAGGAGAAACTAAAGAGCTACGAGGCAGTAGAGGAACAAAGAAAAGATAAATAAAATGGAATTGTTTGAAGTCGATGACGATTATGATTTTACGCGCTTTATATATACATATATAGCATTATAAAATCTTATTCAATCTTGGTATACGTTAGAAAAACATGAGTACTATTTCATCAGAGTATTATCAAAGCTACTGTTGCGAGCTTTGCTAGTCGCTGAAAGAGATAAGTTGTTATTAAAAATGTTATCGATGCACAAGCTATTACCTAAGATTATTATTTTTAATTCAAAAAATTTGTGATAGCGCGTCTATATTTAGATTTATTAAAAATGAGAGAAAACATTAATGAAATAATACTTGTCAGTTGTTGTGAACCCATTGATTCGTCGTAATATAAAAAACTAAATTGATATCTATAAATGAAATTAATAAAATATTATAACAAACTTAAATTTATCATATTTGTTATTTATATTAATTTTAAAATAAATAATGTGTAAAAAATAGAAAGAAGCTTTACAAAGAACTATTTAAATATTTTAATAATTTAATAATTATTCATTCCTTTAAATCTTAATGATCTAAGTAAAATATTAAAATTTTTAGATTCTTTGCTCTTTTGAATAATATATTATTATAAACCAATTTATTCATCAAACTAAATTTCTACGTCTGTTTTATAAAAAAATTATATTTATTTGAGTTTAATAAAAATTGCATAAATTTTAATATGTAAATAAAATTTGTTTGATATGACTATAATATATTTAATTAAGGATATTTAATTAATTAAGTTAATATTTTAGTTAAATTTTTGGAAAAATTTTTTAAAAATATAAATATCTTTAGTTACAATTTAATTATTATATAGCAGTTGTAAAGTACATATTCTAATAATTATAAAATACTTTAATCAATAGATTAACATTCATTTATTAACAAAAAGCATTAATTACAAATATAAATATTATTAAGTAAATAATAAATAATACAAGTTTTAAATTATATCAACATTTATACAAACAGTAAAAAATTTCTAACATAATAAGTTTTATACAATTATTTCCATATATTTATGAGCTACATTTTAAATAAGTCATTTATTTCTTAATTCTAACCAAGCTCTTCCTTTGGGAGATGGTTGAAAATTGTTCGGATCGTATACCAATGGTATACAAGTTTTTTTACATGGAACTAAATTACATTTTGCCAGAAGATACATTATAATAACTTTTGATTCCATAGTACCAAAACGACTACCGATGCACATTCTAGGCCCTAATCCAAATCCTAAAGCTGTAACATCGTTCGTTACCTTTTTATTTAAAAATCTTTCCGGAACAAATTTATCTGAATTTTCATAATAATTCGGATCGCGGTGATTAGGAGGAATAGGAACTAGGATTTCCGTACCAGGTTTTACCACGTACGGTTCTAGCCCTGATAATGCTGGTGGTAATTCGAATTCTTTCGTACACGTGCGAGTTAGAAATGCACCGGCATGAAATCGTAAGGATTCATTGAATACTGCATCTAAATAAATTATGTTATTTAAATCTTTGTAGGTTGGTTTACCGTTGCTCTTTGCCATAAAATCGTCTATTTCATCTTGGAGTTTCTTTAGTACTTCTGGATTTACGGCTAGTTCATGAGCAATCATGCAAATATGCGAGGCAGTAGTTTTAAAACCACCAAGGAAAAAAATGTAAACCTGTGCGGTTATGTCCATAGGGTCTAGATCTTTTTTATCTTGCGCATCGATGATAATTTGTAAGAAATCTGATCTAGTAATGCCACTTTCCTTTCTCATTTTTAATGTAGAATGAATGATATTAAAGAAAAAATCCGAGTCTTCTTTCGATATCACTCTAATTTTTTGTAATGCAAAAGGAAACAACATCAAAATTAACATTTTTACAAATATTTTAATTGTTAATCCCGTAGATCTTTTTCCGCGTATAAAAAACTCATTATTGGGACCTTCTAAACTATTGACTTCTATTCCAAAACCACAAGTCGCTATGACATCAGTGGCATATCTAGAAAATACGTCTTTTATATCGACAGGCTTATTATTCATACGTAGCTCGATAAATCAGTCTAAAAGGTGCTTTAGGGTCTTAAAAATAATATACCAAATGATGGAACACGGCAAAAGTGTCCGAGTGCCCAAATTTTTCATTCTGCGGTAACGCCACTTAGGTATGGTTTCTCAGTACTTAAAACTTTAAACGCGTTTTTCTCGAAACCACTTTTTTTGAGCTCGCCGAAGACATAACTCAAGCAAATCTTTACCGATCGACTTGAAATTTTGACAGTAGCTTCGAAATATCTTTCTCCACGGAGCTACGTAGGATTTTTCATTTTATATGGCTTAATTTTTTTTATCGAAGATTTGATGGCGTTTTTTTTTGTTAAAAATTTAACTTTATTTTCAAACATGCACCATTTTGTGAAAAATCAATACATCAAAAAAATCCTACGTAGCTCGCTAGTTGTTGTTATATGAAAACTAAAAAATTTTGGTGTTTTCTTCCAGCTCAAAGATTCAGGAGTCTAGGTCTTCGGCCATCGACACGCTTTCAAAAATAGGCGCCTTGGGGCATATGCTGCGCAGCCGCCATTTTTGAATATTTTTTATTGAAAAAATTACATTTTGTACTTTTTTAGTATTGCTATAAAACCTACTTTACAGATTTTCGATTGATACTTTTATTCAGCCAAAATTAATTCCCGAAAATATGCCTATTTTTTTGTGTGCTACTGTGATTTCCCCCCTTAAGAAAACCAAATTTTTTGCGAAAAATGGACCAGTTGTTTCTTTAATTACTGCTCTATGATCAGCAAAATTATCAAAATTTTTTATTAAGATACTTTTTATTAAATCATGATCACGCACCAAGAGTGCCGGGCTGAAAAGTATATGACATCCAATGTATTTAGCCTCCTTATACATGCCACAAACTTCACTTATGATGTACTAGTAACACACGTTTTCTTAAAAAAAAATTCGGTCCCATTATACCAAAATATGGCCATTCTGGAGCTTAAGGTATACCTCGTTTTTTAAAATGAGACTTCATTTGGTAAGTTTTTATGCATAAATAGAGTAATAATATAAAAAACAATGTCCATATCCATTCAATCATATTGATAGATTTTCTAAAAAAGACAAAGTAAATTTTTTTCAACTAATAGCGTGGGAATGACAGTAAAACTACAAGTCTAAGTGTACCTTGACTATAACCTCTAGTACCAAGAATAGTTGTGTAAGCATGATGATTGCATCATTAAAATTGGCGCTCAATGTTTGAAATGTGGGCGTGTCCAGAGTACTTCAGTAAATGCCATTGTTTTTGTAAACATCATTTCTGAATTAGCAGTTTGTAAATATTTCATTTCATTAAATTTTTTATATTCGAAATGATATAGAAATTAATAAATTGGTTTTATTTACTAAATATTATAAATTACTATTTAAAATTAATTGTCAAATAAGTCAATAAATTATTGTTATTATCTGAAAAAGACGTTAACTAGAAATAATTAAAAAATTTTGTTGCATGTAATTGTTTTCTATGTAACATCGCTTGTCTTATATACTATATATAATAAATGCATTGAAAAATTATCTTCTGTCTATTCTCGCAAAAGCTCTTAATCAATTCAAGGTCACTGATTACATCAACTAATGTAAACTCTTAAGAAATAAAGTCATATTTCTCAGAAAAACCAAAAAGTGTGAATACTACAAAGAAAATATGAACGTTAAAACGTTCGAACGCTATGTTCGCATGTCCGAGCTGCAATTGAACATCGCTGCTTCGAGTTAGCGTTTAGTGGGAATAGTAGACGATAGATCGTAAAAATAAGCAGGAGCGTACGATTATAACATCATGAGGGGCTTCTTTGCTTTGGTGTGAAAATAAAGTTAAGAAAACGTTTTCTTTCAAAGACTAAAAAAAAGATTTAAAATATTTTAAAAATATTCAATTAAACTAAAGTTTTTAAAAACCATGTAAAAATATTCTTCTTTACTAGTTGAATTAAACATTGGTAATTCTTTTTAAATATTGCATAATCAATCTTAATTACAAAGGAATAAAACAAAATTTATAATTTTAAGATGTTTAATAATCGTCAATTTCTAATAAACTCTAAATAATATTCGTGAATGCTGAGCAAAATTATAAGTTTATTATTTTATAATAAATCTATTATATAACTACAATAAAAATTAGAACTGAACTTCGTTAAAGTTTTCTTTGTATACGAGAGATTGTCAGTTTTCAAAAGTTTTAAATTGAAAATTCTAACAAAAGTAATGTAAGATTTAAAAAAACGGCAGAGTTTCAACGTTAGAACTAGTACACGTTCTAAAGGTTACTAATAACACGTGAAGGCTTGAATTAGGATAATTGCACAGGAATGTACAGTTCTTGAATTTCAGATGAATTTCTTTATAAACTGTGACTATATATATATGCATTTAATATTTATTTATACATAATAATGCTTATACAAAATACATTAATTGTATTATAAAGTTTTATAATAAATTTTACTGTAAATTAGTTTTATAAGTAATCTAAAACAAAATTTTGTTTTTAACCCTTTGCACTCGAAATTTTTTTTCATTCATATTACCAGCAACTCGAAGCTATTTCAGTGAAAAAATCATATTTATATATAAGTAAATGATATAGACATTCAAAGAAAAATCATCGTTGTATGTTATTATTCTTTGTCTTTATGGTATGAAATGCAAATTTGCATTGTCTCCATAGCGGAGCCCTCGAGTTTGAAGACAAATCTTAAATGGCTCCGCTCCGGAGCCTTCGAGTGCAAAGGGTTAATAAATCTATTTCTATTTGTTAAACAATCATAATTATTTAATTTGGATAGAATGAATATGAATATAAAAAATCATTAATTTATCAGTTTCAGCGCCAACCCCGCGCCTCCTTTAGGAAACGGTACAAAAATATTTTCTTCATACTCTAAGGGTATGCAAGTTTTTTTGCATACCTCCAAACTTCATTTTGACAATAAATATACGAAGAAAACCTTCGATTGAAGCGCAGCGAAACGATTACCGATACACATTCTTGGTCCCAATCCAAATCCTAAGTAATTGACGTCATTTGCTGATTTTTTATTCAAAAATCTTTCAGGATGGAATTTATTTGGATCCTCATAATAATCGGAATTACGGTGAATCGCTACGATTGGAATTCAAATTTCCGTGCCTGGTTTTACAACGTACGGTTTAGACTCTGGCGACGATTGTGGCAATTCGAATTCTATTGAGCAAACACGCGATAGAAAAGGTGTAGAATGCATTCTTAAAGTTTCGTTGTAAACTGTGTCCAAATAAGCCATATTATTAATATCCTCATAACTCGGTTTACCATTACTTCTTTTCATGACTTTATCTATTTCGTCTAAAAATTTCTTCTGAACATCTGGATTTACAGCTAACTCATGAGCGATTAAGCACGTGTGAGATGAAGTCATTTTGAAACCTCCAAGAAAAAAGATAAATGCCTGAGCTGTCATATCCAGTAGATCAAGATCTTTTGTAGCTTTTGCATCTATCATCAATTGTAACATATCTGGTCTAGTGATACCTTTCTCTTCGCGTGTTTTTATAGTATTACTTATGAGATCGATGAAGAAGTCTGTATCTTCTTTACTTATTATTCTTATATTGTTAAAAAGCATTGACATAAGATTTCGTAAAAGAAATTTTAATTTTACCATATCCTTAAACGTTGTTGCTCTTTAACCACAAACATAAAATTCGTTATTTCGATTTTCTAAGCTATTGACGTCTACTCCAAAAGCACACGTCGCTATGACGTCGTTCGCATATCTAGTCGTAATATCCTTCATGTCTATCGCATCATCATTACTGTGAAGTTCAATAAAATGCTTTACAAAACTTTTTGCGTAATGAGACATTAGAACGAACATTTTTCTCATTTTACTAGATGTAAACGCCGAACTTAATGAAATTCTTTCTTCCCGCCATCTATTATCCTTCAAAAAACTCAAATTTTTTCTAAAAAGTGGATCCGCTTTTTCTTCGACAATTTCTTTGCGATCAACAAAGTGATCAAAATTTTTTATAAGAATATTTTTTATCAGACCTTGATCGAGTATAATAAGTATCGGAGATTGAAACGTGTAACCGCCAATGTATTTGACATTTTTTCTTTTGTTTTTCATAAAAGTTTAGTATTGCCCAAGTTACATGCTTCTTTGAAACAAGCGCCGATCCTAAAGAACCGAGGATAGGTATTTTTGAAAGATGAGACACACCTGCTTTCTTGAAAACATTTTTAGAGTTATATATTTTGTGAATAATATATGTTACTGTCAATAACAGAAAAGTTAATATCAAGGGAATCATAATCACGGCTTATAAAACCTTTTTAACCCTTTGCACTCGAGCGCCGCCAAAATTGCGCCCGCCAGATTTGAAGTGTCAAGTCGAGCGGCCCCGATACGGTGCCTGGCTGATTTGAAGTATCGACTCGAGCGACGCTGCTGCGGCGTTACAGTCTTTTGTAACTCGATCTGCATATTTACGATGTGTGATAAGATATTCTTCACCCAAAAATACATTCGTGGACTACGCTCGGCTTACATTTTTAGCCAAAGAGGCCTCGAGTGCAAAGGGTTAATAATTGTAAAATTAAATTTAAACAAATTTTACAATCACTGACAATTACAAATGAAATATTAAACGTTCACGAGATACGTAAATAATAACAAAACTATTTTCATGTATGTTTCAATATATATACTGTGAACTATTATCTATGCAATCAAATCTTATCAATTTTAGCTCTTAGCGCTCCGCCATGCGCCTCCTTTAGGAATGATTGAAAAATTAGTTGGATCATACTCTAGCGGTACGCATGTTTTTCTGCAGGGCACGAAGCTACACTTCGCCAACAGATGAACGAATAATATTTTTGTCTCGAGAGTAGCAAATCGATTAGCGATGCACATTCTTGGCCCCAATCCAAAACCTAAATTTGTGATATCGTTCGATATTTTTTTATTCAAAAATCTATCGGGATCAAATTTTTCCGGATTATCGAAATAATTTGTATCGGTGTGGATGGCGGATACCGGAATCATCAATTCCATACCTGGTTTTACGATGAACGGTTTTGAATGTGGCAAGGCTGGTGGTAATTCAAATTCTTTTGAGCATAATCGAGATAAAAATGGCGAAGGGTGCAGTCTTAAGCATTCGTTAAACACTGCATTCATATAAGTCATATTATTGACAGCTTCATAAGTTGGTTTGTTATCGCTATCTTTCATTAAATTATCGATTTCAGTTTGCAGTTTTTCTTGAACGTCGGGATTCATAGCCAACTCGTGAGCGATCATACACATGTCAGAAGAGGTTGTTTCAAAACCACCAAGAAAAAATATGAAAGCTTGCGATGTCATTTCTAATATGTCTAAGTCTTTCTCGTCTCAAGCGCCCATCATTAGTTGTAGCATATCTGGTCTACTGATTCCTTTTTCTTCTCGCGTTTTTATCGCGCAATTTATAACGCTTACAAAGAAATCAGTGTCTTCTTTTGAAATTATTCTTATATTTTTCGAATACGAAGGAAATATCATTAGAAATAAAAATTTCAATGTAGTTAAACCCTTCATCGACGTAGCTCTTTTACTACGAATGTAAAATTCATTGTCTAGATCGTTTAAACTGTTGATTTCAAGTCCAAATGCACAAGAAGCGATTACATCGTTCGCATATCGCGTAAATTTATCTTTCATATCTACAGCGTCATCTTGAGCGTAAAGTTTAATCAGCTTGTCGACAAATTTTTCCGCGCACTCCGACATCAATAAAAACATAGTTCGCATTTTGCTCGACGTAAAAGCGGGACTCAACAAATTTCTTATTTCCCGCCATCTTTTACCGTTTAAAAAAGCCAAATTTTTTCCAAAAAGCGGATCGGTGTCTTCCTCGACGTAACTCTTGCGACTTGCAAAATGATCGAAATTTTTCACGAGTATGCTCTTTATTAGATCAAGATCGCGCACGATGATCATCGGAGCTGAAAACGTATGGGCACCGACGTACTTGGCTTCTTCGTTAAATTTGTACAATTCCTTCATAACTGCGCTTGAATGATATTGTTTGAAGAATTTTTCACCCATCATACCGAGAAAAGGTATTTCTTTAGGCTGAGGTATTCCATGTTTTCTAAATAAATAATTTACGTTGTAAGTTTTTACACATACGTATATTATTGTTATAAAAAATAACGTTAAAATCCATTCAATCATCATAATTTATAATATTTAAAAATGTAACGAACAGTCTACAATGACGCAACGCGTAAACTGCACAACAATTTAATTTAAACTGAGCAAAGTCGCTGCTTAACAATTTTACTTCAACTCGATGCAATGTATCTAGTTGGTGTTGTATATAGATACTTTTGTGTTGATAAATACAAATACGATGATATCATCGAGGCGGAAACTACGTAATTACAGTGCGGGTGCGCCATGAACGTTTTCATGTATAGTCAACGTAACTTATTAAAATGAATCTTTGAAAATTTTCTCCAAAATAATCGAAGTTTTTTTTATTAAATTAATAATTTGCTTGATTAAATAATGATTCATGATTAAAAATAGTTAAAATATTTCTTATTGTAATTTTTCAAAAATTAAAATCATAATTATAAGTTGATTTACAATTAAACTCGTTAGTTTCTTACGGCTATTTTTATTTTAAAAGCATATGTGAATTTGTATTAATTATAAACTATTTATCTTTCTAGCATACAATAAGAAGTTACTTAATATCAAACTTACGTAATAGTTCTTAATTATTTTACAAGGTTATATAGCCTTTATTTTGGATAAAAGTTACGACAAGCGATATCACATTGCATATTTTGAAATTTCAAATAAGAAAAAAACTTTTAGTTTATTTGTGGATTTGAAAATTTAATCAAATAATTGTATTGAATTAATCTTTGCATTTTTAAAATTAATAAATCAGCAACTTAAGATATAGCTAAATAATATTGCCTTATCATGCAGTATTGTAAAATTAAATTTAAATTGAATATTAATTTTCCTCTTAAATATTAACATATATTATATTTCATGTATAGATTGTTATATATAATTAAGATTCATTAAGAGCTTATTAAACTGCATTTGGAGATATTGGGTCTTTAAATAATTTTTTTAATATTTTCTCCATCCCCTGATCAGTGATTTTATCACAAATAAAGTTTTTAAGTAATAGAAAGACAACTTTAAATTTAAATAGAATACATTATAACAATGTCGAATTTAGTTTCTGTTTTAATAGATCGCAGTATCTTATCAACCAAAATTTTTGAAGAAATTTATATTTACTTCATTTATTACCAAAGAATAAAAAGAATACCTTAACATTATCATAATCGAAATTTTTCAATTTTTACGAACGAAATCAAATTTTCAAAATGATTGTTTTTATAATTTTCGCAAAACCAATATGAACAAACCACGCCTCATAACTTTCCAAAGAAACTTACATCTCGCATCGCGCGTTCATATCCAGCTTACGTTCGATTTTTCGGTAAAGAGGGGAAAGAGGGTTGGAGATCTTTTACCAAAAGTTCAACTCGCGTTTGCTTCATTAAACCAGCCGCAGCTCGGAAAACTATTTCTCTCCGCGCCCGCGCGCGTGTTAAAGAAAGACAGAGAATACGAGTTCATCGAAAATAATAACGGAAGAAAAGCCTTCCGAAACAAATTTATACGTATATATTTATCAACGTATATATACATCTCTTTAGCTTTTCACCTTTCCGCGTACATCGTGTCTCGTATAACTTAACCCTCGTGCGTAACCTAACGCGAGGTGGAAGAAGAAACGACAAGAAAGGAACGAAGCGCGGCAAAGGGCGAACTTAGTTAAAAACTTCCGAGTCAGCCGGAAATTCCTCACCGCGTCTTTCGTCTTTGCGTACACGTACGCAAGTATCGGAGAGGTTCGCCAACTATTTTCTAAGTTTTCCCGTGTTCAGTTTTAGACTCTTTACATAGGTGTATGGTAGTGTGTGTTTGTGTGTGTGTATGTGTGTGTGTGTTTGTGTGTGTATATGTGTGTGTGTGTGTGTGTGTAAGTATGCCGCGCGTCGTTCCCGAGAGCGTCAATGAGCCAACGTCAGCGATATTCTTCTTCTTCTTCTTTTTCTTCTTCTCCTTTCACTTCTTCAAATCTATTATCATTTTTGCTCTTAGTATAACGAGCGCTACAGAAAAAGCAAGCACGCGGGTCTTTTACCTGCAGCCTTTGACGGATACTTGGAAGTTTTGAGAAATTATCGTCGATAAGTAAGTTTCTTCGACTTTACCCAACAAAATGACGACGAATTTTTTTTTTTTTTTTTTTTCAAACGGTTTTGCCATAATTATTATGAACGGTATGATTAACCGAATAAAACTTTTTGGTAATTTTTAAACGGCAATTTGATTGTTGAAAAAAATAATAAATAAATGTTACTTTAATAGAACCTTTTTATAACATTAACGTAACTCAATACTACTTCAACAAGAATTTCTTATCAAACTACTCATCAATTTTCTACAAGCGTCATTCCTTAACAATCAAACAAAAAAAAAAAAAATAAAAACAAAATAAAGAAAAAAATTTTAAAAATTAAAAAAAAAAAATTAAAAAAATAGAAAAATAATTAAAAAATCACGTTGAAACCCACGTATCCCGTGCGAATTTCCTGTCATAGAATTCACCGTGATGCGACTTTCCAACACACTCGCGAAGAAAGTGAAAAGAGTAGGGGTTAATTAACGCGCTTCTCGCTCACTGGTATAATTGGTTTAGTCGCCGGGGGTTGGACACGCGCGAGCAACAGACCTGAAAAAACGAGGTTAACGATTGCGCTGCTATCCCTCCCCCCCCTCCCTCTCCGCCACTTTACCAATGGTTCGGGATACTACTATCGATAAGCCGTGAAAAGCCAGCGACTGACTGTTTGCTTTCTCTTTTTTTTTTTTTTTTTATCGTTGTATCGTTTTTTTTTCGTTCTTTTGTTTTATTTTATTTTATGTTTTTTTTTTTTTTTTTTTTTTGGCACGAAATGTTTCGTTTTCGCGCGTCGATCACTTTCGGCACTGCAATGAGTTTGACCGATAATCTTATGCGGTGGCAGGAAAAAAAGTTATCAATAGCTTTTGCGATACGGTGGTAATATGTAAATTAATTTTTTAACGATTTTATACTTTGTCAAGAAAAAAAGTTTGTATAATTTGTATAATTTCAACGAATTTATGAATTTCGTTTTAAATACGTGAAGAATCTTTTAAAGTGAAAATACGTCTTTAATGTAAAATCGTAGAACTTATAAATTTTTAATATGATTTTATTGCATTTTATTACTATTACTTATTCAATTAATTAATATTTAGAATTTTCGGCATATTAATTAAACTCGAATAAATAAAATTGTAAAATAAAGTTAATATGTCATTTATTCTAAAAAATGAGCTAAAAAAAATCTAAAATCAATCAATTCACTCTTCCAACTATTAAAATACTTTAGAAGATGACCAAATAATTTCCTGAAACCATTAAAAATCGAAGAACATCACCATAATAACACGTCATTCTCTTCTCCGATAAATTCCGAGCAATCCCTCAAAAGAGAAAAAAAAAAAAAAAAAAAAAAAAAAGAAAATTTAGGCTTCTCTCTTTCTCATCGCGTTTATACGCGCACGTACACATTTAAAAAGATATCCGAAGAATGTACTCCAACCGAAGGTGAAAGAAGATCGAACGTCCTGTATAACACAGTCGCACCCTCGCATCTATACGTACACAACCATACACACGTAAAAACGTACGCCGAATTTTTCGAATCGCGTGGATGGCTGCTTCTCCTTCCGCGTCAGTAAGCGATAACGATAATTGCCGCGCGTCG
Source organism: Chalcis sispes (assembly GCA_949987625.1). Lineage (NCBI taxonomy): Eukaryota > Metazoa > Arthropoda > Insecta > Hymenoptera > Chalcididae > Chalcis > Chalcis sispes. The sequence goes on along the minus strand of OX465096.1, from coordinate 63,406,095 downwards.
CGTCGTCACTTCGACCTTCTCTCGGCTTCGGTTAATGACGATGGGAATTGAGAAGATGAAAAAGGCCACGAGATGCGCCTATGGCGGATAGATTAACGTTGAATGAATTATTCGAAAAATTTCGGCATGATGGATTTATTGTTTGATATTGAATAAATTTTTTAAACGAAAAATGGGTATCATTAGATGGATTGGAAAGGATAATTTTTTTTTATACAGTAATTGTGAAATTTGTGAAAGATATAATTTGAAATGCTTTGAATAAACGGAAGATGAAAAAATTGGATTTTAGTTTTATAGCGAATTTAAATTATCAATAAAAAAATTTTGCATCATTATTAATCTATTACTAATATTCAGAAATTTCTCAACAAAAAAGACGATAAATTTCTGATAAATTTCGATCCTGAATATATTTTAAAAAACTTTAGCCTTGCTACAATACTTTATCAATCAGTTAAATTTATGAAGCATCTTTCCATTAAAATTATGCAAATCCAAATCGATGAAAACTTAAAATTAAAGCATAAAATATATTCGTCGTTTTTTTTTTTTTGCGTACTTGCAAACTTTTTGCAAAATTAACAACAACACGGAAAACTTTGCCATTAAAAAATTAACAGCTACCCCGTTTATAAAAAAAAAAAAAAAAAAAAAAAAAAAAAAAACAGAAAATCAGCATCAATCGAGAGGTTTTAATATACAAGAGAAAGACAAAATGAAGTAAAAAATTCACACGCGTTGTTAACGGTCGACATCGCCTCGCACACATGTACGCAATAAACAAACTTTTGCAACTCACATTAACTCCGACTCGGCGACCTTGAGACACACAAAATTCATTAAAAGCCTTACTTGAATCGCATCGCCTTGGAGTGGATAATGCATTTCTTTCTCTTTCTCACGAAATACGAAGAATTTTTTAAAGAAGCGCGATAATGAAAAGGAAGCAAGGGGGAAGGAGAGAAAAAAATGAAACGCTCTCTCTCTCTCTCGGCTTTGATGTTCGAGAAGAGAAAAGGTGGAAATAATTAAAAGTATCGAGTGCCTCTTATTCTCTCTCTCTCTCTCTCTCTCTCTCTCTCTCACTCTTTTCCCTTTGCTTTTTTTTTCCCAAGACCATTAGCGGTATAGCAGCCGCGCCGAAGAAAATACTTGGAAATACAGTTACGTAACCCATTGAAAAAAACAAACCCGCGGAAGAGGAAAGTGGAAAAGAAGAAGCCGGAAAATCGAGGGAGAGAAAGGTTATTATTGTTGGGAGCATTGGAATGGGACTAAATATCAAAGGCATTGTTATAACGTTCATTCGCGAGGTAATAACCTCCTCGTCGCGCGACCGTTTGCGAGCTTGTTTTACAATTTCTGCTGCTGACTTCCATTTTGCGTTTGTTGTTGTAACGTTTATTCCTTTTTTTTTTTTTTTTTTTTTTTTTTTTTTTTTTTTTTTTTTTTTTAATTGCGATGGAACGTGTAATTTTTTTTTAAGGACTGTTTTCGTATAAATAAGACAAGAGAGATGATTTTTTTGAATTTAGTTTTAACAAAAAAAAAAAAAAAAATTTTCTTAAAATTTTCTTACGGAAATGATGATACGAAGAAATCACTTATAAATAATTCTTCTTTTAATAAAAATAATGATTGCATCAGATAGTGCAAATACCAATTGAATAAAATTTTCTTCTTTGAATGACAGATATCTTTTTGAAATTAAAGATAAAAAGAATTACTAAAAAAATTATTTCATCAATCAATGTTTTCTTTAATATTGACTTACAAGAGACTATTTTTTCCGCTTAATCATCATACTATCTTGTTTGATTAAATTAGTAATGCGAATCATTTTTTATTATTATTTTTTTTTTTTTTCTTATGAAAATCAAATTTCTCAACTCGTGGAAATACGAGTATTAATTAAACATAAAATGTTTAAAAAATAAAATTCAAAAGTATTTACGGACACTTTGAGCTAAAACTGAAAAACCAAGGAAAATAAAAAAACTAAAAAAAGAAATATAAAGACAAAAAAAAACGGATACGTTATAAAAGCACGAGGCGTCGCTACGAATGACGTAAACATTTGCAAAAGACGTTTTTTTTCCGTTTTCTCGTCAAATCTCGGTGTAAAATTTGCGCAGGTGCGCGTGTGTTTCTCCCCTCTCCGTCCCCTTATTTTTTTTTTATTTCCTCTCGCCGCACGAGCGTGAGTTTTTAGCGCTGCCACGTAATTAAACCCGTGTTCCGGGCTGTTTCCCCGTCTGTCCGTTTTTACAGCGAGAAAAAGCAAAGTCGAGAGAAAGAGCGGAGAGTGAGTGAGAAAAAGAGAGAGAGAGAGAGAAAGAGAGAGAGAGAGAGAGAGAGAGACGAAAATTCTTAATTTGACTGCGCTCGCGCTAGATTGCGAAATATTTTCATGCTTTCTTGCGCCTATCTCTCCCCGTCCCCTTCCCGCTTGCGTAGGTAGCAAGTGAGCGCGAAACTTTCGGCGCTTTTTTTACGAGCTACGTACGCGCGTTTAACTGTCTTCGACGTTGCGTTGTAGCCACGTCGCTTGCTCGTGGTAAGCTTTTTACGGTCGTTGTTTATCTTTCTTTGTTTTATACTTTTATCCCGCTTTTTTTCCTTTTTTTTTTTTGTTTTTTACTTCGTAAGTTTTGTGGCAAAGATTTAAATGTTTAATGCTAAATGTGGTTTTTTTTTCTCTCATTATAGGTATAAAGATATGTGTAATAATTTTGGGTCACTAAATTTGAATGCCCGTTTTATTTATATGTAATTGTATGTAGAATATAAATTTTAATTATGTCTTTTTATAAGTTGATGTATAAACGTAATTTAATAATAAAAACAAATTTTAATGCGAGTAAAAGCTTTACTTTAAAAAATATTTCGTACATTAAACGTTTAAATATAAAACGACTATAACAGCTTAAGAATTGTTTGCAAATTATATATTGATTTTAAAATAATAAATAATATGGTTTTCAATAGAAATCAATCATTTTATTATGAATATTTCTCAGAACAAAAGATTTTAATAAACGATGAATTATTTTTATTGGAATCACCAAAACGATCAGCACATCCTATTAAATATTTTCTAAAATGTATCATCACCTCGATGAAAATCTATTTTTAACGTCCAACCACAATCCATCTTTAAATTTCACGCCAGAGAACTATCGATGCACTAAGTACACACAGGTGAGAAATTTGTAATACTCACTCCCTAGAGGTAGAGTGAGATAGAGCGAGAGAGAGAGAGAGAGAATACGAGTTTGCATCCTGATTAATTTAGTGGTTATTAGCCAACCCCCTCTTAACGCGTTGTAGCGCTCGATATAATAATCCCGCGGGGTAAATCGTAACCTTTCTCCGGGATTCGACGAGCGCCGTGGAGAGAGAGAGAGAGAGAGAGAGAGAGAAAGAGAGAGAGAGAAATAGAGGGAGAGGAACATGTCGACGGCTGCAAATGCTTTTATTCCATGCCGATGCCCTTCGCTGACCGTATACTCTCAAACACACATACACATACACACGCGTATACACACACACACGTGCGCGCTCTGTTGCATTTACGTCGGTGGGCCATCATCCGCAAGAGCTCGACACCACACCGACACTTCGTTTGTAATCCTCTCTTTCTCTCTCTCTCCATATATATATACACATATATGCTGCGCGTATAACGCATTATTTCTCCCGTACTCGCGCTGCGGAATATATAACAACGTCCTTCGTTAAAATAATGACGATTATAATGATAATAATTATGAGAATGGTAATCGGCGTGAGAAGAATGTTAAGTTATTATGAAAGCTACGCGCGCGCACGGCTTAACAGTCGTGAACACGCGAGACGCGGTTTGTTAGCGCGCTGGGGGTACGAATTACAATTTACGATAACTTTTTTCTTTTTTTTTTGGCATTTTTTTCTTTCGTTTATGGTTGTGGTATTTATAAAACGACGTTGAGACTTGTTAAACGATATGGTGTTATACTTGTCGATGAATAAATGCTTGTGATCAATATTTAAATACTTAATGATATTATTGTAAATTTTAATTATTTACAATGATTCATTGTTGCAGATTTAAATAAAATTAAAATAAGATTTATTATATACACGCAATAAATAATCTAAATTTAAAGGAAAATATTCAATATTAACATTTATTAAATTAAAACAAATTTATTTTGAAATTTTTTTCATCATTTTCTAAATCATTAGGAATTTCATTTAATTTTTAATCTCAGTAAGTAAAAATAAACTATAGATGAATAATCTTAACTTTTTATTCACACACATATTATCTCACCGAATAATTTGAAATTCCGAATACATCGCATATTTGAATCGTTTTACGTAGCCGTAAAAATCCGCGAGCATGGAATGGAAAACAATCGTAGAACCCATCTACTTTATGAAAGCGATGATCCGCAAGAAAAAAAAAACAAAAAAAAAAAACCAAAAAAAAAACATAACGCACGACTTTTACAACGTTCGAAAATATACAAAACCACAATAAATATCCTACTTTTAGCCAAGCGCGAACTTGAAACTAAATGACCCAACCATAACCCGATAACCCAACTACCATTATATTATCATTAAACATATCTACCAACTATAATCCATTAACCAAAACAAGTGCCAAGAATTAATCATCAAATATAGTATGATTACTTGAATGACTGCTGACATTTATATACTCGTATACACTAGATATATACACTAAACACGGAAATTAAGGGATATGAAAACGATTTCACATTTTTAGATTATTTTCAGCGGGCTGTACCTCAGAAAAAATAGTCCGGAGCAAAAAGAAGCTCAGGTAGCTCCTATTCCAGAGTAATTTTGAGAAAACCACCGAAATAAATTTTCCAAATTTTCGCTTCTCTTAATAAAACATTGCGAAATTCAAAAACTTTTTTTTCGACATTTTAAAGTAATTTTTTTTTAACAAATTTAATTTTCATATTAAATTAATCAATTACCATAATTTTTCGCGTTAATATTCGAATCTTTGTAAATCATTTAACTCAACTATAACTCAGTAACCCAATTTAAAACCCAATAACCCAACTAATAACCAAATAACCCAATTTATAACCAAATAACCAAACTTATAACCCAATAACCCCATACCCCAATTTATAAGCCAATAACCCAATAACCCAATTTATAACCTGATAACCCAATAACCCGAATTATAACTCACTAACCCAACTTATAACCCACTAACCCAACTTATAACCGAAAAACCCAACTTATAACCCAATAACCAAACTTTTAACCAGATAACCCAATAACCCAACTAATAACCCACTAACCCAACTTATAACCCGATTACCCAATAACCCAACTAATAACCCACTAACACAACTTATAACCCAATAACCAAACATTTAACCAGATAACCCAATACCCCAACTAATAACTCAATAACCCAACTTATAACCCGATAATACAATAACCAAACTAATGACCCACTAACACAACTTATAACCCAATAACCCGACTTATAACCCAATAACCCAACTGATAACACACTAACCTAACTTAAACCCAATAACCCAACTTATAACCCACTAACCCAAATTATAACCCACTAACCCAACTTATAACCCAATAACCTAACTTGTAACCCGATAACCCACCAACCCAACTTATAACCCTCTAACCCAGCTTATTACCCACTAACCCAACTTATAACCCACTAACCCAACTTATAACCCAATAACCAAACTTATAACCCGATAACCCATCAACCCAACTTATAACCCACTAACCCAACTTATAACCCACTAACCCAACTTATAACCTAATAACCTAACTTACAACCCAGTAACACAACTTATAACCCAATAATCTAACTTGTAAACCAATAACCTAATTGATAACCCACTAACCCAACTCATAACCCAATAACCCAAATTATAACCCGATAACCCAACATATAACCCACTAACCCAACTTTTAACGCAATAACCTAACTTATAACCACTAACCCAACTTATAACCACGAACCCGACTTATAACCCAATAACCCAACTTATAACCCAATAACCCAACTTATAACCCGATAACCCACTAACCTAACTTATAACCCAATAACACAACTTATAACCCACTAACCCAACTTATAACCCACTAACCCAACTTATAACCCAATAACCTAACTTATAACCCAATAACCCAACTTATAACCCAATAACCCAACTTATAACTTAATAACCCAACTTATAACCCAATAACCCAACTTGTAAACCAATAACCCAATAATTCAACTTATATTCAGCCTAATGACAAGTATAACCCAATGAGACAACTATAACCCAACTATAACCCAATAACTTAACCATTACGCAACTACTATTATATTATTATAAAACTCATTAACCTAAGTATAATCCATTTACCCAAATATGTGCGAATCATTAATCATTAAATATAGCTAGATTATGATTTGTTTGAATGAGTGCTGGTATTTATATATACACTAGACACGGATATCAAGTGATATTAAAAAAACCCCAAATTTTTGGGTGATTTTCAACAGGCTGTACCTCGGGAAAATATGGTCACATAGCAAGAAGAAGCAAAGGTAGATCCAGGTTTCTTCTTCTTAGAACTGCCATAAACATTCTTGGAACAAAATTATTTGTTTACTTGTTTCAAAGATGAAGCATTAGAGGTTATAAAATCATTAGATACTTCGACACAAAATTATATGGAATCTTGGAATTTGCTGGTTAAAAAAAAAAAACAAATAATGCGCGACTTTTTCAACGTTCGAAAATATACAAAACCACGATAAATATCCTACTTTTTGCCAAACGCGAACATGTATATACGAGTATATACACACAAACAATCGATCGACCGGGAAAAGCATTCCACCCTTCTAATTAACGACGACAAACATGCGACGCGCTAAACGAATGTGAAAGGGAAAGGTCTGCTCTATAGGCAAACATCAAACGGAAATAAAGTATCGTTTTCACACGGCGGAGTGGAAAAGTGCCGCGATTGTCGGGAATACCGAGAGAAAAAGAGCGGGAGAAACGAGGAGAAAATGGTAGAGGAGCGTTTGAAAAACAAGAGAGAAAATGAACGATCGCCAACTGCAAATTAATGAGTTTTTTTTTTTTTTTTTTTGAGAATGAGATAATGTACGAGTGAATTTAATTGTATTTTAAAGAAAATCTATCGATACCGTCGGTATAAAAACTAATGATTTAAAAAAATGTTACCTTTTTCTTTTGATCATAATTAACTGTATAAATAATATGTACGATTTTTATCTATCATGAACTTTGTAACATCGATGGTAAAAGATAAAGGAGATGAATTTATTAAATTATTATATAAATTAATTTTGCATAAGAAAATTAAAGCAATCTGTAAAGTAGAGTAATCTCTCCGCCTTGTACACACTTAAAATAGAACCATATGGAAATATTCGCCAAAAGATCGTTCACCTCGTCAAAAACTTTATAATTTCAATCAATAAAAAATGAGAAATCCGCAGCGAGAAACTCCTTCAAAAATAATCCCCGAGCAATTTTAGTTTAAACGACTCGACGGCATTCTAACGTTCCCCGGCAATTTTCAAGGATCCCGCATCGAAAAACATCATTATTCTCCTTCATCGCCGCGATCCTTCATCCTTTCGGCTTCTTCCCCCTTTTCTCAGCTCGTGTTGGCACACACCTACTTTGAGCTTGCGCGTTTTCAATCGTTATACGTATATACATATACAGATACGGTACAGCAAAAGAATGAAAGGAAAGGGAATCGAGAGATACGAATTACAAAGTCAAACCCTGAATTTTTGCTCGGCTCGCTCCTCAAGATTAATCGCGCCACTCTTTTATCGCTATACACATGTATATATGTATACATATTCTTTATGTACGGTATATATATATATATATATATATATATATATATACGTATATTCATAGCAGTGTGTATACATACACCAGAAGTAGAGTGGAAGAGTCGAGGGTAAAGTTTTTCAGTTGTTCGACACTCTATCGGCCGCGTGGAGCTTCGTTACAAAACTTTGCGATGATATCAGATTTCTGCCTCAAGTATCTTTCTGTACTTCTTCGTTCTCTCTCTCTCTCTCTCTCTCGCTCTTTTCATTGTTTGTTGTTCGCTAAAGTATTGCTCAAAGTGAAGGAGAAAGAGACGGAGAATCGCCGTGCCCGGTTTGAAATAAGAGAGTTCTGGCGCTCTTTGCGCGCTAAGAGATGTAATTCGACTTCCTTACGACGCTTCTTTGTTTTTTTTTTATTTATTCTTTCTTTTTGAATCATCTTGCTCGTATGTGGCTGTGGATTTTAATGGGGAATGATTGATGAGTTTCGATTATTAAAAATAAAAATTTTAATTAAAAATTTTAATTTTTGAATTTTAAGTTATAAAAGATTTAGCTGATTAAGGAATTAGTCGATTAATTAAAATAAATGACAGTATTATGACATTACACCTTATTATTGAAAGCTTAAAATCAAAATATTTCAAACAAAAATTTCAATGTGCGCGTTAGTGTCTCAACAATTTTCACTGCGCAACAACCCCGACGCATCATAATTTCATTCGACATTCGTGCATTAATACTATTATCTAATTTTGCAAAACGTCAATCCACTTGTCTTCTTTGCCTATTGTACCCAAGGTACAAATCAATTATTTCAATAATTTCTACGCGAACACTTGTTTCAGCTATTGACATCGGCATCAATCAATAAAATAATTAATTCATGCTTCACATAACGATGGACATATTCAAAACCGTCATACAACCATTGAATTTCTCCTCGGATGCAAAAGTCAAAGCAATTATTCAACAAGTAACAATCGCTATACGAGTGTATATCGTTAAATGAAAGTTTATTTATTGAATAAAATCTCTTTATTTAATTCATCGCATCGCTCGCATCGAAAATATATGTATAATCGTATATTTATTTATACGAGTATACGAAGTTAAAAATGTTTTCGTTTTTACGCTTTCGTTTCAAAACAAAATTGCGCTCGTTACCTACAATAATAGTCATAAATAAACAGTCGCCGTAACTCGCGACTTTGCAAATAATAGATTTGCGTTGTTTTAAGATAATTAAAGGCTTTTTAATTAAAAATTCAAATGCATCACGCGTTTGTATTTCATTTGTTTTTAACGATTTTAATTTCAAAATATATACGCATATCATACCTTTTAATACGGTCAAATTGTTTTCGTTTTACCGATACCAATTGAAATATCAGACACCTCCTTTTCTTATAACATATTCCACAAAAGTTAAAATAATAAAGAAACCAAAAGATTCCGGTAAGCTGTTCCTGCGCCAATTATTTTACCGCCTTACTTTACTTACGCAGCGTTGAAATAAAAATAAAAAGAACAAATAAAAAAGTAAATGAATAAGAGAACCAAAAAATCGAAACAAGGCATATTAAAAGAAAAAAAGAAAACACCGAAACCATTCGACCCGTTCGAAGTTCAGCTTTCACCAAACAATCACGTCGACGGTGTGACCATACAGGCATACTCGTATACATATTCGCGAAAGGAGGGAGAAGGGAGGGGGGAGGTGCTACCAAAGAGCCAACGGATTTGCTCTGCGTTTGATCGGCCGGTAGTTTCAAACGCGCGACGTTGACGCGCACGCAAGAGAGAGAGAGAGAGAGAGAGAGAGAACAGTTTAACACGCACGCAGGGGCGCCAAGATCAATTTACGCATATACAGTGCGCGTGACAGTAGTGCGTGTGCGCGCGCGCATATGTGCGTGTGTGTGTGTGTGTGTGCGCGCGCACAACAGTCCCGGTGTGTGTTCTCACACGCGCTCTCGCGAGCGGTAATTAAACTGCGGTTTCCCCATGCGAGAGATAGAGAGAGAAAGCAGACGAGCAACAGCCGACGAAATTCCATGAGATTCTCGCGTGTGTCACTCATCCGACGACGAACCGTCGAGAGAAAGAAAGAGAGAGAGAGAGAGAGAGAGAGTGAGAGAAAGTGGATGTATACGCCGCGCGTGTTTTACGATGAAAGATAGACGCTCGAGTGGTTGACCGACGTTGAAAGCTAACTGTTTACAAGTTTTACCGGGTTTATCAATCGCTAAGGGTGAGAATGATTACCGGTGACCGATTGCTTGATTTTATTGTACCTATACTTAGTAAAGGAAAGTTTTTTTTTTTTTTTTCGAAACATAAAAAAATTTCGATCGTATAGTTGGACATATTTATTGTATTAATTGTAATGAATAATGCATAGTTTGAACAATATAATCCACGTAAAAGAAATAAATGTTTCATAAGATTTTAACAAGATATCAGCTTATAAAAATATACTATGATACAATCCTTCATTTTCAAAATTTTTCGAGTAAAATAGTGCTGAAAATTTTGAAGTTTCAGTATATACGTTGATTCTTAACGAAAAAATTTCGCCAACGGCATTGTTTCAAAAACTTTAATGGCAAAAAATTCTCGCTCAGATATCAGACATCATATAATCGCGAAAAACTTTTTAAATTCGCATCTTCGGGCCCGCATACTTATCCTTAAGAGAAAGAAAATATAACTCGAAATTTTTTCGCAGCGTATGGAATTTCAAAGATTTCAACATTCGATTTTCCAGGATGAAAAGTTTTGTAAATCACACACCGTAGAACTACATGATTTATCGAACGCGTATACATACATATACACGCGCGACGTAGGTTTCCACACGGTTGAACGCCGGGAATTCGTGAACTTAGAAAGAGAGAAAAAGAGAGAGAAGCAACTAAGCTTAACGCGTCAGGGCTTTGCGGTCCGGGCGACAATTGATTTACACGAGCGCACATACTCCTATATACCGAAGCTTCACTTCCCCTTTGCTCTTTCTTCCTTCCTCTAAAATCCTTCCCTCATCAATCGCTCGGGTCGTAATTGTTCCACTACCCCGAGTAAGACACTAAACCTCTCTCTCTCTCTTTCTCTTTCACGTTAGCTTTGAAATGGCGCCTACGGTAATACCCAGAATTTCGAACCTAGACCGAAGGTTTTTGCTGCTATATGTACCGGCAAGAACTGATCGACGAAATTATGAGATTAATTGATTGTTATTGGTTCCTCAAATTGTTTATCGATTAAAGTTTAGAATTTTCACCTAGTCACTTGAACTTACTTTTTTTAAAAAAAAACAAAAGTATTAATAAAAGTAAATTATTCCCAAGATCAAAATAAAATAATCAGATCATCTATAATATCATATTCATCATATAATACGGTATTTTGTCCCTTTGTTTAGAAACAAAGGTGACTATCTTCATTTTTTTCATGATCTTAATTATAAATTTTTCGTTTTGGATATTCTTAAATTTCTACATGAATTTATCTTACATCTTTATTGAATAATGGTCTATTAAACATCTCTTTTTATTTTGCAAAAGAATATTACAAACTATGCTTAATAATGTAAATGAAAAGCGATCTTATCGATAAAGTTGATTATCATCGATCGGTAAATGTTTAAAGCTATAAAAAAATTGATGCATCAACGTCTTTATCAAACTCTGATCGATCATCTAACGAGTAAAAAGTTCCTTTCACAACGACGTTCGAATCGCACCTAAAACTCTTCCATCACTATTTTTCCTTCGTCGAGGCGATAGTTTCTTTATTTATTTTTTCTTTTTTATCACATCTCATTTCACTTCTTCGTTGAGATATATGTATTGAAATATATAATCGATCGGCTTTACCCATTTACTACGCACTTGTGGTAAACTTAAAATGTTCGGCGGCTCTCTCATCGTTATCAGAAATTTAAAATTAATCGCGAAGTTAGTGCCCGCCTGATAAAATTCCTCGTTCATCATCGGTAAAAAGCTACGTATTAGACGTATTACGACCTTATACGTGTTACAAAATAAAAAACGCTGATTAACAGTTTTCGCCGATCTTTCATGACGATCGAAGTGGGTATTCATCCGTCTACTTTTGTATTTCTTTCATTTTTTTTCTTTTTTTTTTTTTATTTTTGTGGTTATATGATGATAAGACCATCGAGTAATATAACTTTTCAAATGATTTAATCATATTTATGTTTGATCAATAAAGTTAGAAAAATATAATTTTTTTCAAACTATTTTCAATCTGTATAATTACATTTCAGATAATTAATGTAAAGGTAATAAAACAAAAAAATTAAGTTTATTACATAATTTTCTCATACTTTCTTCACAACTTTAATCTCACTTCCACGAAGTAACCAAATAACAATCCGACAACGAATTCAATCAAACTTGAAAGTAATTTTCAAGAAGTTAAAAAAACTCTCTCTTTCTCTCTCTCTCTCTCTCTCTCTATCTCTCTCGTTTATATAATTATGATTGACGTACTATATACATAAAACTCAGCACGACGTCTTCCAACGAGTCTCGGTGTGTATATATATAGACGCAAATATAACGATATAGCGGAGAAGGCAGCGCTGATTAGTTTTAACCCTATAAACACGAACGCGAGGTCGACTCTCCGGGTGTCGGCTTCAATTTCGCGCGGCCTGTGTTATACGCTCAACTCTGCACCTGACAGTGCAATCCCACAGGTATGCGTACATGTGTACACGCGTGTATACAAACGAGCACGTTCCGAATATACACACGTATAAATGTGTGTGTGTGTGTATTTGCGTGTGTGCGTGTGCGAAAGGAAATTGCAGGTAGATGCAGTTTCGGACAAAATCACGTTATATGCGCGCGCGCGCGAGGCGTACGTGGCTCGTGAGCGACGGGCTTACGGGTATAGACGAGTGTTTAATTGCTACATAATACGCCAGACAAATTGCCGATTTTAAAGCGGTGTGTATAGCCCCGCGTTAGTTGTACGTAGTCCGTGTACCGATGTTTACCGTCAAATTAGCGCTTGTTTTCTCGCGCGCGCACACGCATACACCTGCACAAATGCGATGGATTATGTTTGTGTGTGTCTGTGTGTGTATATGTATGTCTTGTGTATATATATATATATATATATATGTATATATCGGCGTTATTTATTAAAATAAGGCTTAAAAAATTATTAAATCGCTAATCGTTCGTTATTCCGATGATCTTAACGAAACAATATCAAGACGGGGGAGGGAGCGACATTTCAAATTTTTACGTTAGACGAATGTTTCGCGGTACGAAATTTTAATGTGATTATCGAAGGAATTAATATTATTAATGAAATATATTATGGACTCACCCCTTCGAGTATTTATATTATTTGCTTAATCTGTTAATGGAAACGTTTTTATATTTATCTAATTATATACTTTCAATTACGAAAATTGATGCGCGGTGCTTTTAAATGAATAATGAAAGTACGACAATATCAATTAATTCCATGAAAAATGGAAGTAAAATGGATTAAAACATTGCACACATAATGTTTAGTGTATATGTTTGGAATAATTCACAACTCATTTTTTATAAATGTATATAAAAGGTTTTAAAAAATACTCAAATTTAACTAAAGCTTTTCTTTTTTAATTTTAATTCATTTTCAACAATGTAAATTTTTTTATAACTTTTTATGACTTCAACCATACAAAAATTGATCGATTTCATGAGATAAAAAAAAAAAGCAAATAAATGAATAAAAATAAAATTTTTTTAGAATAATCAAACAAATAAATTAAATTTTATCGCTAAAATCATTCCTATGATATATCCAATACCACCAAAACATAATAAATTAAACGATAAATCAGCGAACGATAAACCACAGACCCAATTCCTATGAACGTAAAAATAAAGAAGCTAACGAGAAAGAAGACGAACGTGCGACAACGAAGAAAAAGTTAACTCAGTCTCCGCAGAGTTACTTCGATCCGCTATATGGTACTCGAGTTGCAGACAGTCCGCGAAAGTACAACAGTCGCGCGACCTGTAGACAATGGCTTCGGACATAAGCTTGACCGACAAACGATCCTCGAGGCGTGCGTTCGTATATGTTGCGGGAAAATATAGTCGCATGTACATGTCGCTACGAGAGATTTAAGAGGATTGGATTTTTTTAATTTTTGAAAGTTTTAATGTGGATGTTTGAAAGGCAAAGAAGGTTATTGAACACGTAACCGTTATCGTAATTGATTTTAATTTCATTTACTTCCCCTTTATTATTTTCTATATATACAGACGTAATTAGAATCAAATCGTCAAATAAAGAATAAAGAAGAATAAATTTACTCAAACAAATTTTAAATGTAAGCCTATTAAATTGTTACAATAAATTTCTATTAATTTTATTTTCTATAAAAATCACTTAAAATTTAAGACATTTACGACTCTTACACCGTAAGTAAAATAAATACACCGTATATTTATAAATAAACAAAAATTCTCCGAAAAGAAGCTAATATATATCACTTCATTAAATCCAAGTTAAAAGATAAGACATCCAAGCAAAGGATAAAAGTCTTGCACAAATTGCGCTCAATGAAAACAAAGTATCCTCTCTTGCCTTTCGCTTTTTCTCTCTTTCTTTCTCACTCTCTTACCTTGGGTCTTTAAATTAAGCGTCAATTTAATTTTCACTCGTAAATCGTCCACGCTTAGAGATCGGCATTCGCGCGCCAAGTCATCACGACTCCTTTTCTTCGTCTCCCAAAAATAAAGCTTCCCTACATATTCTCTCTCTCTCTCTTTCTTTCATCCTTCCATTTCAAGCTCGAAATTCATTTCAAGAAGACCTCGATCTCTCTCTCCGTTTCTAGTCGGCCGCAAGAAGCAGCAATAAACGTCAGGGCGCGGCGCGGTAATTAAAACTAAAGATCCAAAGGCGAGAAAGGAAGAAAGAGAACACCCCGACTAAAGCGAAAAACAACAGCCGGTACGTATAAGAGAAAGAGGCTTGTATATAAAAGAGAGAGAGAGAGAGAGAGAGAGAGCGCGTGGTGTTTCATAGAAAAGGAAAAAGGGAGCGAAGGCGAGAGTTGTAGGAAATCGGAAAATGTGAAGGAGAAAGCGAGAGAAAGAGTGTGAGAGAGAAAGAGAGAGAGAGAGAGAGAGAGATTGGCATTTTCTAGGAGCTAACGAAAGAAAGAAAAAGAAATTGATGATATGAAGAAATAGTTGGGTTGGGCAAAAAAAGAGAGAAAATAAACGTTTTTAGAACGATAGCTTTGTAAAGAATGATGTTTTTTTTTCATCGAAAGAAGTACAGAAAACAAAATAGAATATAATGTTTAAATAATTAATATAGTATTTTAACTTTAATAAAATTGATGCTGAATATAATACTGAAAGCACAATGTATAAAAATAAATAATAACATAAAAAAAAAAAAAAAAAAAAACTAGAAATTAAAAAGAAAATGTAGGAATTAATAGTTCAAAAGCATCGTTGAATATAATAAAATATTGTAGAAAATTATTAAAATTTACATTTAATAACGGTAAGAATAAATTGATAAAAATCCTCTTGATATATTTATTAAAAATTTGCAGAAAATATTCTTAGAATATAATATCCTACAGAGTTTTATAAAAATATGTTCGTATTAATATGGATAAATAATTTGTTTTCCAATTACGTAAATGATAATGAAATTCAAATACGCAAAAGAGTAAAAAAAGTAAAAATAATAAAAATGAAACAATGGCGTAAAAAACGACCTAATAAATAAATAAAAAAGTTATGAAAAAAAAAAAAAAAAAAAAAAAAAAAAAAAAAAAAAACAAGAATTCTCACTTTTCTGTAAATATTATATAGTGAGAGAGAATTAAAGTAAAACGTCTAAAAGAGATTAAAAGACCAGAAGTAAGCAATAAAGAAAAAAAAGTAAGAAAACGTTAACGAGAAACAGGCGAAAAAAAAAGGAGAGAAAATTGAAAACAAGATGTAACGTACATACGACGAAAGAGAGCAGGAGAAAAAGAAGGAAATTACGAGGAAAAGGGGCAAAGGAGAGAAAACAATGAAGTAATTGAAAGGAGAAGTAGAGAGCGAGAGAGTAAGACACAGAGTTAGGGCGAAGGTGAAAAGGGGAGAAGAGATTAGGCAAGTTTGCGAGCTTAATGGGTAAAGGGGTGATATAAAAATAAGTGGAGTGGAGGAAGGAAGGACATTGCGATTGACCTGCTTCTTCTACTTCTTCAACGCTGCGAGCATGAAAACAACTTCTTTCTCTCTCTCTCTCTCTCTCTCTCTCTCTTTCTTTCTTTCTCTTTCACGTTCAGCAACTCTGGATTAGGGGTGGAATGATCGCGTAACAGCCTTGGGTGCTAAATACTCGACGTCTAATTTCGGATGCTTTGATGAAATTTCTTTAACTGAGCTTTCAACCATACCTTCTCCCTCTCTCTCTTTTTCTCTCTCTCTCTCTCTCTCTCTCTCTCTCTCTTTATCTACAAATTCTAGAAAATTTAAGGTTGTTTTATTAAGGAAAGTAATTGCGTTACGTAAATATTATGCCGTGGCAACCTTGTTGACTGTTATTATAATTATTATTATTTTTCAAAGTATTTTTTTCTTTATATTTATATTGTAACAGCTTATTAGGTAGTTTTAATAAATATACTGTTAAATTGTATATTAAACTCGAATTTATCAACGTGTGTAAATACATATTTTCTACTAATGACTGTCTCGTTTAATTATTAATACAATGTATAATTTATTTGAAGAAAGTTTGATTAAAAGATAATTAAATGAGTTATAATTTCATTGATTTTATAGATATTAATTTTTAATAATAATAATGTAAAATAAAATACAAGAAGCGATGTGAATATAAATTTAAATTTAAATGTGTACGATCAATAACTTTATTAATATTTAATTAATATTTTCAAAATTATAAACAAACTAATTATGTTATTTTAAATTTTATCAATTATTTTCATCTACAGTCGTGAATATCACAAAACGACATGCCAATATTAACGATAAAAACGTTCGATAATAATAATTTAGGTGGCATATAAAATGAAAAAGAAAAAAAAAGAATAGCGAAAAAAGGAAAATTTTCCCGATTTCAAGGGAGCTTGGCACATCTTTAAAAAAAAGGGAGTATAGAGGAAGCGAGACTGTTCACGAAACTTCGGTTCACAACCCAATAGTATTCAATATCAAAGCCAATCTAATTTTATCCAGACAGAAAAAAAGACAGAGAGAGGAAGTTTCCCCGTCCAAACCTAATAATTTCCGCTCCAAATGAGGCAGAATAAAGCAAGAATAGTGCGTACACGAAAAAGCAGAGAGAGGAAGAGAGAAAAGCGCTCGCAGATTTCACGGAGGGGGTATGGGGGAATAAGGACAAACCTTCGGCTTCCTCCAAGGAACGCGTGGGTGAAAAGCGACAATATGGAACGAATACCAGAAAGGAAGCAAGACAGAGAGAAAGAGAGAAATAGAGAGAGAGAGAGAGAGAGAGAGAAGGACTGAAAATTTATATGCGAGCTCGAATGGTCCCGTGACCCGAGAGTTCCTTCTTCTCTCCTCGGACTAAGCTCTCCACCTCCTTCTCTCTCTCTCTCTCTCCCCGTGTGAAAGGAAACTTTGGAAACATAAAATAACTTTGCCTTTCCGCCTTTTCTTTCGCCGCCTCTCTCCCGCTCTCTATTACACGCGCCGAGTTATAGCTCGCGCGCAAGCTTCCCTCGGTGCCTCTTCGTCTTTCCCTACCTCCTCCCCCTCGTTCGTGTCTCGTTTTCTTTAGTTTTGTTCCACCTCTGGTGTACCCTCTTTCTATTTTATCATGGCTTGCCTTTTGCTTATGCTTTTTCGACGTTTACGATTTTTAACATAAGGATGACTTTTTATTGCAACACTTGTGAGATGATTAGTAATGAAAATATTAATATTTTTTAAAAGAATTAATTGCGATAATTTTTGTTGAATTAAAACCATAAATTTCATCTTAAATTTAAACTCTAACCTTAAATTTAAAAATTTGCAGTTTAATATTATTATCTAAAAAAAAGTAGCCAATTTTTATTTCCATCATAAAAATTAAATTTAAAAAGGTTATTTTGATATCTCAGTGTTTAAATATCCATAATCAACGTGCATAAAGTAATGTAACGACTCGCGAAAAGCGAGTTAACAAAAAAAAGCAATTCATAAAACAGCGATAAATAATTTATATAAAAATAAAAAAATAAATAACATCTTGCTCAAATTACATGAGCAGAATTATAATCATCCAATTTCGTACGATATTTTGTCATTATGATACAAATGACATTTTTAATAATTTCTTTATAACCCATAGAAAAATAATGCGACTCTTGAGAAAATAAAAGTTAAAGATCGAACGCACTCTAATGAAATTTCCTACAAAAAGAGAACTAATAAAAATGAGAACAAAAATAAAAATCATTCAGCGCTCTTGATACGATATAAAAAATTCAGAGTGTGCGCGCGTCATTCCTCACTTCCTTCTCTATCGGTTTTATATTTTCCTTGCACACGCATATACCTTCCCCTTCTTTACGACCTTTTCTTTTTTTTTATTCTCTTACCATGGCTGTTAAAGGCCGTTAGCACGAATGGTGTGGCACATCCTGGATTGCATTATTATGCCAATTTTCTTTCTTTTTCCGTCTTCGTATCTGACTTCGTCCTTAAAGATTACGAAAAAATCCTACTGTCGACGCTAACTCTCTTTCCCCCTCCCCCCCTCTACTTAACCATTACGACTGACTCGATTCGGACTTATTCTACTGCGGAAGTGTGTATAGTCTAAATGTAGCGAGAATTTTTTCACTTCGCGCGTATGGAGCTTTTCTCTTCCAGCCTCGACGATTGTTTCGTATGCAAGAGGCAATGAAGTTGGTTTTAAGGGCTCTTCAGTTTTTTTTTTATTTTGCTTTTATTTTGCTCAAACAAGAAGCTTTTATATTTTAGGTCTTTACTTTTTTCATTAAGATTCGAGTGGTCTTTGATTTACATTTGAGAATTGAGAAGTAAGAAAAAAAATACTTTTATATTTAACGTTTTCGTAAAATGCGCCCGTATCATAAATTTTGTAATTTAACGAACAACTTGTACGAAATGTTATTTCATAAGTGAGATAAAAAATTGCTATTTATCGTTATTAAAAAGAAAAAAATCTTCACGTTACGCCTCGATCTTTACGTTAATAGATCGCGTTACCTTACTAAATAATGTAAACAGCGATTATAAACGTAAAAAATGTCTTAAACCCATACGTGGCTTTTAACAGCTTTCGTGAAATTAAATCTATTATTCTAATGTTAAGAGTAAATTAAAAGTTTATTGTCACCCACGCGCTCGTTTAATGAGCAAAGAAATTAGCACACGAGCGGAGCAGAGCGCGAGCAGACACAGGTAACAAGTGAGCCCTCGCTCTATCGCGCGCACAAATAACTTTTGAAAACATTGGGAAGCAGTCAAACGTTGGACCAATATTTATTCTCTTTCTGTCTTATCCTACCAACGAGCTGCGGTGAAACATTAATAAACGCCGCACTCGAGACAATATTTTCATTCAAATCAAGTATCAAGAGAGGGTGAGAGAAGGAGAAAGAGAGAGAGAGAGAGAGCTTCCGTTCCTAATGAAAGGAGAGAAACGGCTCTAATCTGCATGTGACTCGTCCTCTCGTACTCCTTGTCCTATCCACGACTCTTTTCCACTTACCCTTCCCTCGTTTCTCCATTCTTCGTACCACGTTGAATATTTAAGACGACGAGAACGAATTCGCTCTCTCCTCCACTGGTTTTCACATGCAAATGCGATGAATAAGGAAGAAAAAGATAGAAAAGGAGTGAGGGAGAGAAGAGCCTAGATATTTTTGTATAAAGCTACAACGTTTGCGAATTTCGCCTTTATCTTTTTCTTTATCCCGGGTGAATATGTTCCTTTTTTTTTCTCTTTCTCGCTGTTCTAACTTGGAAAATCGGCACGAGCTTTTACATACTGCGCGAGCTTTTAGCATTTTACGAGATTCGTACACCTATACATATACATACATATTATACACATAAATACGTATATGAGTTTCACAAGGATGTTTTACATTTTATTTTCTTTTCCTTTTCCTTAAAAGAGTGCAGGTTGGAATGCCTGAGTTTACTCGATGTTTCTTCTCTTCTTTCGGAGATGTGGTATATTTGTTTGGTTTATCTCGTTTTTTTTTTTAAGAAAAGTAAAGGACCGAAACGGAATCGTCAACATTTTAAAGTTGTTTGACCCTACTTCCTCTCTTAATCTTTATCATCTTTTACTGTTGATAAATTTTCACTGTCACTATTTACTTTATTCGTAAAATACAAAAAATTACAATAACAAATTTTCAATATCAAATAATTATTGTTTTTATTCATAATTCTTTTTATCATCAATAAGCTAAAAATAAAATAAGGATTATATTAACAATTTTATTTTTATAAAAGCTAAGAAACTTCGGAATTCATAGGCGCGATAAAACATTTTTTTTACAGCATACTTTATTAAATATTGAAAATGAACAATTATAATTATTTATCTACAATTTAAATTCGTTTTTAACGTTTAAAAAATAATTCATTCCCAATGAATAAATCAATACGACACTGTTATAATATTTTATTAATATCTAATCAAGGATGTTACATTAATATATATCAAGATTTCTTTTGCACGTAAAAATATAGTTCAAACTCAAAATAAACTTTATGCAGCCAAAGATTAAATTACTCCAAGAATCACTCTCTCGAAATAAATCAAAGAAAGTTAACAATAAATTATGGATTTAATACGACTTCTGCGCTCATTATTATTTCTTAAGATTTTCTCCGTCTCCTATATACACGTGTTGTCTTATCGATTTCTTGGACATTATCTACTACGCAAGAGAGAGAGAGAGAGAGAGAGAGAGAGAGAGAGAGAGAGAGAGAGAGTAAGGGGTGGACTCTATTCGATTATGCGAAAAACTTTTCAGACGGGTTATGTATGAAGTCGACGGGCGACATTATATTTGTTGCCGTAAAAACTTTAAAGGCTATTTTCTTAACTTAACTTCTAGACAAAGGTGAATGTTTTCATGATTTAAAGGTCCTTTACGATTTAAGACCATTACGGTCTATAGTTTCCCTCGTGATTTTATTTATAGACAAAGCTTATGAATATTTAACGGTAAATACCGACCGATTGACTGAATGCTTGGATAGGAAATGTAAAAGAATAAATACGCAAACGATAATTTCGTCATGTTAAACTTGTTTAAAATTAATTAAAATCTTTACGTTCGCTCGCATTAACTTAACTGCAATTCGTGCGTATGAAAAAGTAATAACAACCGCTTTTGCTTTGAAGCCGGACAGAGACGTCGTCATTTCTAATCTAAAGCCGCACTGCTCAAAGAAACAAAATAATAACAAAAAAATAAAATAAAGAAAGCAAAGCCAAGGCACTTTCCTTGAAAATAAAACACCGGGCAATTGAAAGAATCCCTCTCACTCTCCTCGCTCATTTTCCTTTTACTTTCATCCTTTCCAAAACAATAATCATCGCGTTCGCAAAAAGCACGACGGTTAATTTAGCCTTTAACACGAGAGGAAAATACAACCCGGGCTGTTTACGCAAGCAAAAGGGCATGTGCTCAAAAAAAAAAAAAAAAAAAAAAAAAAACAAAAACAAAAAGAAAGCAACATAGAGAAGAGAGAGAGGAAGATATAGAGAGCAGGAAAAGAAGACAGAAAGAGAGAAGCGAGACTGCACACCGCGTGGGCAAATATAAATTTTTGCAAAGTTGATGCTCAAAGAGTGGAATATAAAGGAGAGGAGAGGAAACGGGACAGAGACTGAGAGAGACTGAGAGAGAGAGAGCAGGAAGGAACTCTCATCAGCGTTCGGTATAGCGCCGCCGCGTAGCTAGCGGAAGAGAATTTTCAGGAACGAGGAAAGGCCCCTGAAGGCGAGTTCTGTCGGAGGAAGGTAGGGGTGGGGGTAGAGGAACACGGAAACTTATTAAATATTTCCAGCGCATTTCATTTCATTATATGCTCCCTCTCCCACCCGCGCGCGTGTATGGCTCGCGCGCGCATTCTTCGGAAGCTTGCAGGAAAAGGTATTTTATAAGCGCTGCCACTCGAAAACCTTTATAACGTCAGCTTTCTCTCTCTCTCTCTCTCTCTCTCTCCCTCTCTCCCCCTCTCTCTCTTTCTCTTTCTTTTACTTGCTTTCGTTGATTTTTCCTTTTTTTTTACTTTTTGTGAATTTAAAAGCGACTGTTTCCGCGTTTAGTTTTATAATTTTCAACAGTTTTTATTCACTTTTCACACGCCTATATGTCTTTATATTGCTTTTTTTTTAATTTTACCTCAATTTTAGTTTAGCGAACGCTCGTTGTTTTAGTACCAATGTTTTTTATGAATTTTATAAAAGTCTTTGAGTAGTTTATGAACAAATTTTTTGTTAAAAGATCGTTTTGAACATCGATACAATTATTGTAATCATAAATTGGCTTTTACGGTTTTGCAGTGAAATTTTATTCTGTTGAATTACAATTATGCATATATATGCGAGTACGAGAAGAAAAGAAAAGTTAATGCTATTACTAGCTTTATGATTTTGTGTGTATAATAAGTAAAATTTTTTAGCCATTATAAATTTTGAAGGAAATTAAGTATAAAAAACAGATAAAAATTATTAAAAGGTTTCCTCTTCGAAAGAAGCGGATCCCAAGATAAAAAATAAGAAGATTTTTTGCTTTTATCTACTTCAATTCCTTTTTTCCTTATTTTAACTTGGAAACACCTGAATTTTAATTTTCATGCAATACAGTATTCAAGAAAAAGAAAACATTTGTTTAGGCACGCTCCCAACTGCTTTTAAAATTAAGTAAACAAAAGATAATACAATAGATAAAACTAAGTGCGTTATCAGAAGTGAATTTTTTATGCAATTTTTCTTAATAGAAACTTGTTTATGAAAAAGAAACTGGTTTTATTGTAATTTAAAACATTTAAGAGTAATAGATTCTTCGATCATACCAGATGTAACCAAAGCTAACACAAACGCACCGACAATTATGATCGGTGAAGTGGAAAGTTATATGATCAAAGAATCGTGGTTGAAAGTTGATTCATTTATTTTAAATACTTTGCTTACATTATTTGAATTGTAATTTTAATATTGCAATAAAACGTTGACATTTCAAAAATTAAATTTTTTGACTAATTAAAAATTAGCTTCAATAAAAGTTCTATTATTTCTAAAAGCTAAATTGATTGTCTTCTAAATTTTGAAGGTGCCTATATTTCTGCTTAGATAAGCTAGTATTACTTAATTACTATATACACTGATTTTAACACTACTATGCGTCATAAAACACCAAAACAAAATACGAAATAAATAAAAAAGAATACAAATTTTCACATCCTGAAACACTAAATTGTATCATTTTTCTCTTATCACTAATGAATCATCATAAAAAGAGAAAGGGATAGTGAGACAGTCCTCATTATAGAGATTTGTTCCTTTCACGTGAAATGTCGCAGTCTGTCTATCTCTTTTCACTTTTTTCTTTATTAAATATATATAATTTAAGACACGTTACCTTCCTTCTACTTAAATGTATACATTTTATCAATTTTTATTATTTTCAAAGTCTATTTAAAGAAATAGATGAAAAAAAGTATAACAAATAATGTTTACTACAATATAACATTTTTTTTGGAAAAACGTTACGTTTCCATGCAGCTAAGATAATCGAGAAATAAAAAAAAAAAAAAGTTATAAGAAAAATATAGTGAAAAGTGAGATTTCACAAAGACACGACGTTCCAATTGTATTATGACAAACCTCCGCGCATAAAACCTTATTAGTTCTCTCGAAATGGGAAGTCGAGCAGAAAAAAAAAAAAAAAAAAAGAAAGAAAGAAAGAATAAAAGTGGAAGCGCGCTTGCTTACCTCTCCCCTCCTTGGCTTCTCTCTCGTTCCCATTATTCTTACAGATGCATACTCTTAAACAACAGCCGGAGAAGTTTCCTCGACCGGGGCATATTTGTATGGGCGCGAGAGCGCGACGCGTCGTTTCGAAGTTCGCTCGACAAGGAAATTTCCCGTGGAATAAGTCGACTTTCCTTGTTTACTTTAGTTTTTATTATTTTTTTTTTTATTTTTTTTTTTTTTCTTTATCTTATTCTCTTCTCTCTTTCCTCGTGTTTTTTTTTTTTTTTTTTCTCTTACCTTCTTTTGCTTTGCTCGACGTTAATAAGTCAGCGTCAGACGCAGGAAGAAAGTAGAGTCGACGCGGCACATGTAAATTTCTTAAAAGGGCATATTACACGCCTCTTTCTTGCCATCCACGTTTTCTTGCCCACCTTCCCTCTCCCTTCCCCTCCTCCCCTCTTCTCCCTTTTACATCCTTCTTGCGTCATTTTTATTTTCATGCTGCGTAGGTGTACGCCAACTTTTCTGTACATATATATATATACATCGCGCGTCGTGAAAATTGATGTCGAAAGCGGCAGTAATGAGGGTAGGCTACTAACGGTAAGCATGGCGTTGGAAAGCAAAAGCTTGTAAGAAGCTCCAGCTTCTTCGCTTTATTTCTCATTCTCTCATTTTCTTCCTTTCTTTCTCTCTCTCTCTCTCTCTCTCTCTCGTTTTCTTGCTATGTTATTTTGATGCTTTCTTTTCCTTCACGCTGTACGACCGCTGCGTTCCTTTGATTATACGTAAGTGAAATGGAAAAATGATTCCGAGTACCTAACGTTAATATTTTCGTTGGACGGGATTTTACTTTTACGCTTCTTAAATATAAATGTTGTTCTTACTTTTGAATTAAATTGAAAATTGAAATTTTTTGAATCTTTAAAAAACTCGTAAGTAAATCATCAATCGGTATATAATTTAAGCCCACTTTAGCAGAAAGGGATAAACATTTTTTTATTCGCAAAGTGCATCACTGATAGATTAAAATTTCTCTTAAAAGGAAAAGTTCAAAAATTAACCTCGAATATTAAATAAAAAAAATTCAGTGAATTTTTCGCTTCTTTAACGAGGCATTAAATTGATTAAAAGGCTGAAGAGAAATACATATATAAATCAAAAAGAAAGGCAGCAATAACGTAAAGCAGCTCATATAAATGAAATCACTCGAATTAACCATGCATCGACATTCAGATTTTCCGAGCGTGCGCCTGTATAAAATAATCCACGTAAAATTTATCGGGTCGCGTAACACGCCGAATCGATTACACGTACACGAAGCACACACGCACCCACATACATACATACAACTTACACAGACGAATATCGGGACACACGTGTCGGTAATGAGGGCCTGTGGTGGACTTAATTAAAGGGAAGGAAGTAAAGGAGAAAAGGTGAAAACGCCGTCCTCGCTCGACATCGTTGTCGTCGAGTGTATTGCCGGCCGATCGTATAACGTCGACTTATGGACTCTTCCTACGGCCGTTTGGCTTTGGAAGATCGTTGGGTTGCGATTGCGTTCGTAAAATGCCAAACGATATGCGTTGGGGAACTTACAGCTGGACAAAATGAGAAAGTATAAATACCTGACCGTTTGAAGCTGGAAGAGATTCGTTTATGAAATTGGTGATATTAACTTATTGCTTTGGAGTATTTATTTTAGTATATTATTAAAAAACGATCGTTTTAATAATTGATGTATCAAGAGTAACTTAAATAAATTAACAGTTTTTTTTGTCTAATTTGTTTAACTTTAACTAAATTGATGGAATACATGCAAAAAAAAAAAAAAAAAAAAAAAACGTTAAACGTGAAAACATTGTGGAGGTTTTTTTTCTTTAACTAGAAGCGTTATAGATTTTATCTCAAGAAAGTCTTTCGTTTAAAACAATTTTTTTTCCTTTAAAAGAACTCATTATCACACATTCAACTTGAAATTACAATTTTCTGCTAACGTTACATCTACCTGCTTCGTTAAAACGTTTTAAAGTAAATTATTAACTGTAATCCTCTTAAACAACCGTTCAATTTTTGTTATAATATTTTAAGCTAGAAATATAAATAATAAAAATTTTTTTGTAATCAAAAACTAAATGTAACAAAGGGATAAATAATAAAAAATTTTATATAAATTACATTTGAATTGAAGGAGACAATCGCTGTAAAGTCGCTTTTCACGTTAATTACATCATTCAAATTCGTAAAGCGTCTTCGTAATTCCTCCGCGATTAAAATTCACAAAATTCAAACCATAATACATGCGCGTACGTATGCGTACACCCTGTGACTCTCTACCATCAACGGCAGACAGAACAGAAGCCGTCGAGTTATTAACTTCGTTTTCACGAAAATCACGACGCGAGCTGCTAAATATGGACGATTTCTTCGTTTTGTACGCCTTGTGTTCGAAAATTCTTCAAGGATAAGGACGACGTAGGTAAAATTACATACCCGTATGGTGTTAGGGTAGGAAAATTTTCACGAGGAAAATGACGGGTAAGTTTTAGAAGAGTAAAATTGGGGCGACTTTTAGAGAAAATCGCCACGAAAATTTCAAGCTTATTGGTTATGTTCGAATCGCTTGCTTTTGGAATTATATCTGCGTTTCACGTGTTTATACCTACTTATGAGATATTGTTTTAATTTTATGCAGCTTAATTTTAATAGTTCATTTAAAATTTTTGATAAAAATTGAATACGTACAGAATGCACACTTCAACATTTTTTTTTTTTTTAAACTAAGTACAAACAACACTTTCGCGCGCAGAAGATTCTCACGGAATCGAACGCAGCTACTTCTGTTTTGAGTAAACCGATTCATACACTCCAATATTTGATTGCGGACGTTTTCAATCAAGCTTCCGAGGTTTACACAACTACCTTGCTTTTCTGTTTTCTCTCGTTCTCTGATTTTCCCTTTCTCTCTTTTTCTCTCTTTCTCTCTCTCTCTCTCTCTCTCTCTCGCTCTCTCCATTCCTTTCCCTTTTTATGATATCAATGAATGCTCATATATTTTTCAATTGTACTATATTATTGTGTTGCTAGTTATAATTTTTTATACTTTTAATCTGTATATGGATCGATAGCTTCATTATTTTGTTGTTCAAAATTAACAATTGAATAATTGAATGGATCATATATTAAATCAAGTTTTTTTAAAAGAGTTTGGAGATTAATTATTGAAGAAGGCACTTAAAATTAAATGATTAAAAAAATAATCGATCCCAAACGTAAAACAATCGTAAACTTCTCGTTACTTTCCGACAATGGGGGAAAGCAAACGAATGACATAACTACCATTAAAGTCTCGATCTTTCGACGTTTATAGACTTCGCCCATATTTGTTCAGCAAACGCATCGAGCAATCGATTGTCTTTTAAAAGTGTGGCACAGGGGAGAGGGGGTAGACTTTCGCGAGGGATTAACGATGTTTGCCCATTGTCCATCGTCCATCAGAAATATATTTTCCGTTTGCTCGTTAGTTAGCACCGTAGTTCGATTTTGGAGTTGAACGAATTGTTGAGAAATTGTAAGGGGAATAATAATTGTGTTGAAATTTACTTTTCAAGCATGATTGTAAGTCGGTTTGTGAATAAAGAAAATAATGGAGGTCTATGATGTTGTTTATAATTTTCTTTGATTTTTTGAAGATTTTTTTCGTAATTTTGAAAACAGTATCTTAACCAAACAAAAATTTGTTATAATTGTCAAAGATATTTTTAAAATATCAATATTAATCGTTACATTATTATTGCAATAAGTTTCTCATTTCATTACAATTCGATCAACAAAATGTTCAAAGAACGAAATATTCATAATAATTAGAAAAGAAAATAATAATTAAAGAACGCAAGTAAAAGTAACTGCTGATGATAAGCAAACGCATAAATTTTCAATTTGAACGCAAAGCGCTCAAAAGAAAACTCACCGCTGTCCAACTGCCCGCGCTTCAAGTTTCTCGTCGACAAGTCGAGCAAGCTAAAAAGCGAAAAAGAGAGAGAGAGAGAGAGAGAGAGAGAGAGAGAGAGAGAGAAAGGATAGAAAGAACAAAGGCCGAACGAAATTCCGCGGCGTGAAACACGCGGTGGCGTGGAAAACCACGCGAGGATGGAAATGGGCGTGAGAGACGGGTGGTGTCCGACAAAACCAAAATAAAGAACAAACAAAAAAAAAAAAAAAAAACGAAAGGAAAAGGGAAAAGAAAGAACAGAGGTAAACGCGCGCGGTGCACGACTACGACCTGTAGAATAGGGAACGTCAAAATATACGCTGGTAGCGCGTCACGTCGACGACGTGGATGAAAACGAGAGAGAGAGATAGAGAGAGAGAGAGAGAAAAGAAGCGACGCGTAAAAAAGAGAAATTGTTGCGTTGTAGTAGCGGTTGTGTTTTCTCTGGCAAAGGTGTAAAAGATGTTGGTGGCTCAACATCCTACGGATGATTTAAATCAATATTTATAATATTTATAATTTCAATGGTAACATTTTTCAAAACTATTCATGATTTCTATACGGATTCCGTATTTACAAAGAAAATATCAAGATTATTTATTATATTTTATTACCAGATCTCATTTAATTAATTAGCAATAAAAAAAAAAGACAAAGTCATTGGAATATTCCAGGGACTTCAAAATATGAAACCTTGTCTCGTACAAAAGAAAGGATCCAACATTCCATGTAAAAAAAAAAAGGAGAAACCGAAAAAAGCAAGAAAGTTCTCTCTTGGAAAAGGATAAAAAGGACATAGGAGAGAACGTCAAATAAAAAGAAAAAATAGAAAAGTAAAGGTAAAAACAGCGCGAGTCACGAATCTGCAAGGACAATGCTATATAGCAAAAGGACATTTCGTCGTTCGCATCCAAGCTCGTGTCCTGCGTTGCTGTCTTTATCTCTCACTCTCTCTCTTTTTCTCTCATTCCTTTCATTCGTTCATTGTCGGTAGGAGAAAAACGCCGCTGGCTGGTGCGGCTGAAGCGTTAATTTTAATGAAGGCTTACAGGCATTTTTGTACAGCGCACGAGAAGAGATGCGAGTTTTATACCCCCGACCTCTCTCTCTCTCTCTCTCTCTCTCTCTCTATCTCTCGCTCTAACTCCATCTTTCTGTTCGCCGTTACAATTTTTGTACCGCCCGCGCGCGCGTATTAATTAAAACTCCGGACTCACCTCTCTCCGCCTCTCTTCGTTCAAAGGGAATAAAAATGCAGCCGAGTCTCGCTCGCTTGCGCGCGCACGCGCATATATAGGTATTCGTGTATTTCCCAACGAGCTACGAAGGAAATATATATACATCGCGACGAGGCGAATATAAATTTAGAATCGACGCCGCGCGACTGTGTTCAGACTCAGAAGAGAAACGCATCACCGGTAACCGATGAGAAAAGCCAATTCCGGACTTTCTCGAGAGAGGCTAGACGTGCGTCGGATGTTTATCTCTCGCAACGTGTTGTATTCTTCTTATTTTTTATATTATTCGCGTTTTCGTGCTTGTTCGTTGAGGCTGTGGAATCACGTGGTTATGTACACGCGTGAGTGTGCGTGCCGAGACGAGGAAAAGTTTTTATTAACGTTGAAAATCAACGGGTGGATGAATGAGACGTTTTTTTTTCTTTTCTTTTTTTTTTTTTTTTTTTTTTTGTTGGTGTTGTTTGGTTCGTCCGACGTGGACATTTGCGTTTTAATTAGTTGCGTTGAGAAGACAAATTTGTTTTGGTTATTTATAAAATGGAATAATTTGTTATATTTTTTTTTTTTTTTTTTTTTACGGAACTCTGACAATAAAAGTTTACGATGTTGGTTTTTTTATTCGTAATTTTCAAACCGCGTATTTTAATTTTTATACGAGTTATTGCGATAAATTATCAGCGTGTAAAATAATAAAAGCGTTAATACGAGTAATATACCTTGATTTTACTTCATGCACTAATAATAATTTTTGAAAAGATGTTAAAGATACCCATATAAAATATAATACAGTTTAAAATAAAATAAAATTATCCTTTTCGCCTACTTCATCACCAAGCGTAAACAATTTTTTTTTCTTTTTCTCGCGCAATATCAAGGGAGAAAAAGTAAGCTATATAATTCTCCTTGCTCGTCTACTTTAACCGCGCATCGCATTATCAATCATTTCGGGCGCGTCCGAAGCCAGCCCGACGGCTCCTTTATTCCTTCCCTATCCCTCGTTCTCCCTGGTATCGCCGTTTTTGTCGCCCGAGAGAAAGAGAGCCCCCAGTTGGTCCTTGTGAATAAGTAATCGCAATCGGATGAAAACTGTCGTGTCGCGGGATTAACGCCGTTCGCGTCCTCGCTCACACACACACACACACACACACACACTCTTTTTCTCTCTCTCTCTCTCTGGCTTTCTCTCTATTTCTGCACTTCCACATACGCATACCTCTTGGGAAACAACGAGCTTTGTAGGTGTAGACGTCTGTGTGTGTGTATATTTGCTGTGTACGGTTATTGATATATGCATATACTAGTATGGACGCGTAGAAAAGTTAAAAGCGCGAGGGTTCGTTGATTCTTTAATAAAGAAGTGCGAGCGCAAAGTATTTATTGATTTTCCTCTTTTTCTTTGATACTTTTTCTTATAGCAACGAGTAATAATGAGTGGGTAAAATTTATTTTGTTTTAATAAGTTTTTGTTGCGTTTTTTAGTTTAAATTGATACAGAGTCTTTATATTGTTTCGTTAATTATTTATTTAAAGGTGGCTTTAATGTCAAACTAAGCAGTAGACAGATTAATTTTTGTATCCAATGAAAATTGAATCAATGTACAAGCAATGTATACTATAATTATATAGGTTGTTAAAACTTGCTTACCTTATAAGGTAAGGACTCTTAATTCAATGAAAATAGTAAACAATTAAAAATTAACTGCTTCAACTCAAATTATCTTAAGATGCTCAAAAAAATCTTATTAAATGCTTAATTTAAACTGTAAACTCATAAAAACGCTTAAAATTTGCGCTCATAAAAACACAAACTAATTTGTATACAACAGCGAGTATTGTTTATATAATAAAAGATAAGTGGGTTACTAAAAAATGTATGGCAACACGGAAGAAATATATAATGCTTTGTTATTAAATACTTAAGGTATTAAACTTTTTCTACTCTTGATATAAAAGTTGTTTTAAGCTTTTTGTTTTAAACTAAAAATAAATTCTGCGTGTTTTTTTTTTTTTTTTTAATCGAACATAGTATAAAAAATATGATTTTAATATAATTGAAATTATTCTAAAGCATCAATGAAATATAGTTAATATTTGGGGTTGAATTTCGTAACGTAAACGTCGTTCATATTTTTTAAATGTAAATTTAAATAAAATTATAGTATAATTCAAGATTAAATAATCTTGAAAAGTATATTATCTTTTTATGTTGCAATAATATCTGATTATATATAGAGAACTTATCTAATAAAATATGTAAGTAATATGCTTAACTCATTTTTAAAATGATAATGTTTGTGTCGATTACTTACAAATTATTGTTATGAAAAATATCAGATGATAAAGCTTACCTGAAACAAGAAACAAAAAAAAAAAGTTAATTAATTTATATAGTTAAAAATAATGTTGAAAAAAGATTAGCATTGTTAAAATATACAATTGTAATTATATCAATATTTTTATATAAAATATTTCTTATTTTTATTTAACATTAATTAATTGTAATTATATAATAATAAGTAAATTATTTAAATTTAAAAAATTTTTCATTCCAAAAAATTACAAAATAGTAATATTTATGATGTATACACGAGAGGCTTTTTTCAACCGTAGCGATACACATTTTGCAAAAGAAAGTGTCAGTATGGTCGTTGAATTAAATAACTTCGTCAAATTCGTTCTAAAAATCCAATTATACAACGGTTTATTCACCAAAGCTAACAACAAAAGCAACGTCAACAACAACAATAACAAATAAATAAATTAGAAAAAAGTCGAAACGAGAAAAATAAGCAAGCCTTTACAACAAAACAAGAGTAAGACGAAATACAAAAGGAAGAACATATATATACAAAAGCCGGTAGAGACAAGATCCCGAGAGAAAGAGGCGGCGATGGGGAGAGAGAAAAAGAGAGAGAAAGAGAGAGTCGAAGGAACGAGTAACGAAGTAAGCAAGCAAGCGAGAGTAAGAGAGAAAGAGAGAGGGCGAACACGAGGTAGCACAGAGAGTAACGGCGCCGTCGAAATAAAGAGACAAAAGCACGAAAAGCTAAAGAAGGTACGGAAGCGAGCACCGAGTGCTTCTCTCTTCACCAATGAACGGGGGAAATGCTTGGGGAGGGGGTGAAAAAGGAGAAGGAGGACGAAGTGAAAGGCGAAGTATAGCAGCAGCAGCAACTCCCTTTTAATAACAGATCCTCGTGTCCCAGACATCACCGGCAGCCATACTTTTCCTCAAACCGCGTTGCTTTCTTAAGACCAGGCCCCGCGTAAAGTGCCTCACGGCAATATCTTCCGATTACGGGGCTGAAGTATAAAGCGCCCATTTCACTCTCACACTCACTCACTCTCTCTCTCTCTCTCGCTATCCTTTGTGCTTCTTTATTACAATATTCCCCTCTCTCTCTCTCTCTCTCTATCTATCTACGTACGTCACGCTCGAAATTGCAACGAGAAAGACGAGAGCGTGTATACCTGTACCCCTCTCTCTCTCTCTCTCTCTCTCTCTCTCTTTACCGTTGATACCGAGAAGTTATAATGGAGGCTGTTGTTTAATGAGACGTGAAACGGCTTATAGATGGAGAACGTGCGTTAGGATATAGCGAAGCCGTTCTGGGATTAACGTCGTAAAGAGACGAGTGCAAATGATGCAAGAGTGAAAAAATTACGAAAGGATGGCGATCAACGATGTTAGAATGCATAAAATTGCCGATGTGATGATTTATACTATAAGATTATTGTAGTTGTGGTTGCCGGTAGTTTCGAATATTCATTTCCTTATATTTAGAGCTTGCAGATGTTTGTACACAGTTGATCAATGGCAGTTATACTTAAGTAATACTTTATTAACTGTTGCACATTATTAATGACAATTGATTAAAACACAATATTTTCTGTACTACTAATAAAATACAAAGTCAAAAAACGACGTTATTCCGGATCCAGGGTTGTGTTTTACCTTCTCATTTTCCTCTTTTATCCCGTTGTACCCAACGCGGTATATGTCTTCATCCCTTTTACTTTGTTCCTTCTTACAACGTGAGCCGCTGCTCTCTCTCTCTCTCTCTCTCTCTCTCTCTCTCTCTCATGATCAATGAAACCATCCACGAACTGCACCGTTAAAAGTATTTTTGTGTCAACCTTTGAACTTTATAGCGGAGATTTATGCGAAAGTCTAATATCCGTCTATTTCGGTCTACGACGCCAAGATGCCGAATAAAACATATCTGTTACTTGAAGTCAGAAATAAAAATTGTTACAGCGCGAAAGACTTTTTTAATTTTTATTTTACCAAGGTAGACAAAGAGTAAAAAGATAGCGTGGTTATTTTATATAAATTTGAGTTTGTTTATTTATTTATTTATTTTTTTCGTAAGAATTAAAATAAATGATTTCTGCAGCGTTGAAACCGTTAAAAAATGTTGGAAATTATGGAATTATTGAAATTTATAATAAATGTGTAAACATCGACAAATAAATAATCTCAATAATTACACTTGATAATATTGCGAAAAACATAAATAAATATATGTTTTACTTTATAATTTACAATAAATTAAAGCATTATCACAAACAGTGTAATATATAGTAAAAATCATTTAAAAATAAAATACAAGTTAATACATGGTAAAAATTTCGAAAATAATAAAGTTTTTAATCAATTTGAGATAAAATACTGAAAGAAAATACAAGCCATTCATAAAAATTTAAAGAGCCAGCGCGAGTACACATACACGTATATATATATATATATATATATATATATATATATATATATATATATATATATATATATATATATATATATATATATATACTAGGCGAGATAGCGCAGATATATTGTTTTGAGGCGCGGCGAGGTCGCGCGAATTCTCGGAACCGCGCGCTGAGAAAAAATTCCGAGAAACATCTTAATGGGACCCATTCGAGTTTTAAGCGCGGCGTGCATATATATATATATATACACGCGAGCGAATGAAGCTTTTAAAGGGGATAGGATAATATAAATTAATATACAAATTAAAGTCGCTTTAAAATTTACGAAATTTTTTTATGGAAAATATTGTTGGAATTAATTAAAATTTATCACGGAAAATTACAAAATAAACTTCATTTTTGCTTTCAAATTTACATGCATTTAATTTTACATAACTTTTTACATGTTTTATTTAATTTTTACGTATTGTAAAATGTATTCAAAGATGTTTTAATAGAAATCGTTAACAATACTAATAATTTTTAGTCGTTTTTCATAATAGAAATTTTTTTATACGTAATGAAAATTAACATTTTTTAATGTACTATTTACCTTTGTAAAAATATAATAAAACTTTCTTGTGTTCGACTGTATTTCTAATTAACATCACTATAATTCACTAATAATAAGCGCCTACAATAAATTTTTTTCAATATTTACAATTATAATAAATGTTACAATATTACAATTTCGATCACAAAAATTGAAAATCGCCTTCTCTTCAAAATCAACAAACGATATAATCGTTCGGCCAAACATGCACACATACACACACAAAGCCACCAACACACAGTTCGATGACTCGAACAAAACGAAACGACCATTTCACAAACAAACACAACTCTTCTTCTTCTTCTTCTTCTTCTTTTTCTTCTTCTTCTTCTTAACCCCCCCCCCCCCTGCAAATACCCTCGGGTTCAACGTACGCGAAGATAGAGAGAAAGCTCGGGGAAATATTCGGAGTTCGCGGCTCGACAGGCCACAGACTAATTACGTTTTAATGCACCCATGGGTGTGCGCGAGAACTATTTAGGTGG
This sequence comes from Chalcis sispes, assembly GCA_949987625.1. NCBI lineage: Eukaryota > Metazoa > Arthropoda > Insecta > Hymenoptera > Chalcididae > Chalcis > Chalcis sispes. The sequence goes on along the minus strand of OX465096.1, from coordinate 63,371,177 downwards.
ACGCTTTCTCTCTCTCTCTCTCTCTCTCTCTCTCCCTCTCTCTTGCGTTTATCCCACCGAGTCCAACCGAGAAGGTATATCCTCACGCGACAGCGACGACGACGACGACGACGACGACAACAACGACGACGAGGCGCCTAAAGGTGATTTACACTAATTAAATAAAGTATGTATATAAGCGAGGTTGGACCTAAACGTCCCGACATTCTTGATTTAAGGAGGTTACAAGTGCACGTTGTATGTTTACTCAACGTAAATGACGCTTTTTGTAAAAATTGTTATGCGTATTTTAAAAACGATTGCGCATACGTTATACATAAAAGTATGAAATTTTCAGTGTTGACTGTGATTTTATAAAGATAATTTTTTATCGATAATATTTTTACATAAATGTTAAAAATATACATTACGTAATTATTTATTTTATTAAGCTCATTCGCTGTCAATCGAGTTTCATTGAAACGTATTTGTTAGCGATAAATTTTGAAAATTCTATAAAACAACGTATACTTAACCATTTTTAATTTAAAGGATAATGCGATCGTAATTTATACAATCCATCATTTACTTTACATTGAACGAAGCAAAAACTTTCTATTTAATCTAAATTATCTCATTACTTAACCACAAGCGAAAGAAAAAAAAATATACCTCGCACAATTTTGCTTATTCTCTTTCCTTCTCTCTTGCCCATAATATAAAAAAGCAACGTTACATAATAACTCACGTAAATGGTATGAAGCATAAGAAATACTTCAACGGACATCAAGATAGAGAGAACGCGATTGCAACGGTGTACCGTACGACGAAAAGAAGAAGCAAAAGCAGAAGGAAAAAAAGATAAAAGAACGCGGTGGCGAATCGAGATATACAAAGAGAGTATATTGCGAAGAATGACAAAGTAAAAAGGTCGAGAAGGGATGTGAGGGTCTTAATAACGCTTATTACTCTCTATCTCTCTCTCTCTTTCATCCATACCTTTACCGTATATACGTTATCTCTCTCTCTCTCTCTCTCTTTCTCTCTTTCTCTTCGCCTCCTTCCCGCTATATTTTTCGTCCGCGGGGAAATCAAGTACGCAATGCTGCGCATAATTAGTTGCGAGTCCTGGGAACTATACTTAGCTACTCTGGATACACTGCCCACTTCCCCCTCTCCTCTTTACCTTCGTTGCCGTACTCTCTTCTGTATAATACACACGCGCGATCAAAGTGACGAAGCACCGGCTAGCGAATTGTTCGCGGAATTACAACTCGCGCTCTCTCTCTCTCTCTCTCTCTTTCTTAAGTGTGTGTATATACAAACACTTATAGGCGTACACACACACTCTTCACGCAACGCGAGGATATCGCACGGTATGCATATATAATTCGTTATAACGAGGGAGCGAGCTCAGCCAAGGTGTGCCTTGAAGATTAACGATGAAATTTTTTCGTTTGTCTTTAAGATGAATGATGCTTTTGTTTTATATACATATATAACGGAGTGTGTGCAAAATTTATAGAAGAATAATAATTTTATCGGATTATTTAAATAATTAGATTGATAATGAGCTGAATTAATATGCGTACAGTAATATGCAAATTTAGTAAGTATAATTGTTAACGTTGTTGATTAAAATAGTTATTTTTTCACTGCAACATGACAAGTAATAAAAAAAATTATACCGTTATTACCTATTATTTAAAAAACTAAAACCTTTACTAAATTTTAAACTAAACAATTTTGTAAACTTAAAATAAACAAAATAATTTTTCTTTCGAATTTTCAGAGAATCAACGGTATTTTTTTTCCGCAACGACGCACTTCGAAAAATTTACGATAACGCGTCGCGATACAAAGCCAAACGAGAAAATAAGAAGCCGAAGAAAGCAATAGAAGCAGCAATAGCACCATAGTATAAAGGTACAACTTAACGCACAAAGCAAACGTTACCACCCAGGTGTAAAAAGTATCTCTTCCTCTTTCTCTCTCTCTCTCTCTCTCTCTCTCTCTCTCTCTAACAACAATTCCGTCCCAGAGGAACATATCTCTCCCTCTCTTCTCACGATTGCCCAAGCTCTCCGGCAATTATACGTTCGAGCGGCTATCTCTCGAGCTTGGCCCATCCGTTCTAATGCTACGGGATGGTTCCCTCGTGTGGTATGTACGCGTGTGTGGGGTGTGTGTGTGTGTGTGTGTGTGTGTGTGTGTGTGTGTGTATGTGTTGCTCTAGTGCTCGACGAAATATTGTTATTTATGGTATGCGGGCGTATTGTTAGCGTTGCCGGGATGCCGTGTTGCTTGTCCCGTTTCGTGTGAATTACTTTGATCCGCTATGTGCGCAGGTGAGGTGAGAATTTCAATGTGTGTCCTGCGAGATGTATGTCTTTTTTCTTTTCTTTTTTTTTTAATTTTTTTTTTTTTTATTTTGTTTTATTTTGTTTTTCAACCGTAAGAACGTTTATTCGCCGTTGAGAGATTCGCAGCGCGAAAGTTGCGTTATTCAGTTGCGATAGTAAACATGTTAATGGCTTTTTAATTATTGTTCTAAAGTAAATATTTGTATGGTCGTTCTTTACGAGAATAATTTCGTTTTAAAATAATGCACTTGCATCTATTTAACTATTTTAATTGCAATTTTATTAGCCTTTCACATCTTCCTTTCCCCTCCCCCCATCCCTCGTCCGTCGTTACATACGATGAATGTACTGACAATAAATGACAAACGATGCGATTAACGTTTAATGAGCAGGAATTAACCGCTAGAAATTCAGAATTGATTATTCATGAATTAAGCTGTAATTGCTCAAAGTTAGTATTTTAGTAATGACCTTTTTAAGCGCGCATTAATAATGCGCAATTATTATTATTGCTTTTATTAGTTTCTGGGAGTAGAATTTATAATATGCGAGCGCTCAAGTGTAAATTTGATAGCTAAAATTTTTAATAAAAAAAAATAATATTACAAAAGAATTAAATAAATAATAATATTATGAAAGAATTGAATGAATAAAAATCACTGAACGCTCGTTACGTATATTATCCCTACAGAGAGAGAGAGAGAGAGAGAGAGAGAGAGAGAGAGAGAGAGAGAGTGAGAGAGAAAGAGAGAGAGAGAGAGAGAGAGAGAGAGGCAACTCACTGAACTTAAGCATCCTCCATTAAAACTCATCGCGGTAACATTATCCTTAAACTAAAACGGCCAAACTACAAACTACCCGTGCGCGCAATACGCAACAACTTTACCGACGCGGCGCATATAAGCAAAACTTCTCCTATCAAAAACTTATCGAGCTTCTTTTATTCTAGCGATACAAAACTTCTTTCGCTCTCTCTCTCTCTCTATTTCTCTTTATTTCTCTCTTCTCTTTGTTTCTACAATATTCGATCTTTCTATAGCCCATTCGATGATCGTGGGGTATAGAGCGTGATATGCGAGCGTGCGCGAGTCTAGATTTTTAGCCGACGTGGTTCGACGAACGACACGGCCGAAGCGATCATTTTCTTTAATTATGCAACAGCGGCAAGAAACGGTATACCACTCGGACTCGGCGCTTTCTTTCTCTCCCTCTCGCTCTTGCATTCTCGAAATAGAACCTCAAGATCGATAGCTATGGATATACGCGCGGTTTTTTATCGTATTTTATTTAAGAAGAAACATTTGCTCCGATGTATATACGTTGTGTGCGTCTATAAAGAGAAAGACGAGGGTGAGAGATCGAGTGGGTATGTGTGAATTGTGCAATGGAGAACAAAGAAAATTCGAGCGAAGATGAGGTTTGTGAAAATGTAGGTGAGGTCTGTTTTATTTAAATGCGCGAATGGATAATGTGATTTTTTTTTCTTTTATCGTTTATTTTAATGAGTTGTATTTTTTTTTTTTTTTTTTTTTTTTTTTTTTTATGATTGCTACAATTTATGTTTGATTATGTCAGACGAAGTTGAGAATAAAAATACATATTTTATGTATCCGTGACCGAGTTAATGCATTTTAATTTTAATTTTATAATTAAATAAAATTAAACTTTAATACATCGTAAGTGAAATGGAATCGTTAAGTCGACGGCATTGATTTTAACATAAGTAGAAGGTTAAGGTTATTTTTGCGTCTCATTATATAGTATACTTTACTGTTGTACGTTTACTATAAAAACTATTTTATTGAGAGTAATTTTTTAAAACTATTTTTCTTTCCACACTTTTATAGAATTTTATTATAAAAATTATTAGATAATTCTCAATAAATTTTACTCTAACTTCGACGCTAGAATGAATCGACATTGTAATTAAATTTACCTTTAAAGTATTATAATTTATATTTTTATCTACATTCGACTGAGTAGAGTTAAATATTTTAATCAACTCGTTAAGAAACTTTAGTTGAATAATATGTCTTATAATTGTGTTATAAGCGTTTCCAAGAATGAGTAGAAAATTTTAATTATGAACTACAGTAGATATTTAACGAAATGAAATTGTTATTAATTTCAATTTACAATGATAATTAATGAATACTTCAATATTCATTAAAATAATTACTTGAATAAAAAAAAAAAACAAAATGTAATAGCTCTAAGACACTATTACATACATTTTTTTCATCATTTAAAGTTTAATACTTTACGTTAACGTTAAAGTTTAAAACTTGATCGTAAAGTCTTACAAGAACCAAAACAATCGTAAGCTTTGCGCAAGAAATGCGCGCACGTAACTCAAACGCACGCTTTCTACGAAAACGATTCATCGCTGTAAGCGTGCTTTTCATTAAATCTCAATGCATATGTGAGAAGCGATAAACAAAATCCATGGACATAAGCGCGAGTATCGAAAGTAAACAAACCGATCGCTCGAGTGTTTTACTCTGTAAAAATAAAAACAATATAAGCTCGTGTCCTTGAAAATATGTTTCGTCGAGTTTGATAGGTATGGTTATTGTATTTGTTACGAATAAGCGTTATTCTCTTTTTTTTCTTTTCTCAAGGTGAAGAAGATTTTAGATGTTATAAATGAATTAATTTTAAAAGCTTCGATTTCTCTACTTTCGCTACGGCAGTCCTTACGGGGCACCGCGATGCGCAGTCTCGCGGACACCGATTATATACGGCAACCGTAACGAAAGGGTTAAATCGATCAATTTATATTTTTCAGAAATATGCTATAAAAAACGAGACTTTTTTTTTTAAATTCGTATATTCTTCCTCAAAAAAATTTTGTATTTTAAATTTAAATTAAATATTTTTCAATACATAAATCAAATATTACATCGTATATTTGAATTTTACAAACACGACTTTCCATAGAGTAAACAAACAATTACAAAAATAAAAACAAACAAATAAACTATCAACGTGCACATACGATTCCCATCGAGTGTCTGTGAATCATTTTTATTTTACGATTTTTATTTGCCTTCCCTTTCTTTACCATCTACATACGATCGTTCGTTTATTTGTTTATACCGTATAGGAGAGGGAAGTAAAAAAAAAGGAAAAAACGTCGATCGGAAAAAATATTCCCTTCGTCGGGTGGAAGTTATTCGTTTAGGCGTTGCGTCCGAAAAGCTATGCGCGCCAATTTTTAGGGAACGACCGGAGGGTTGGACATGATTTTTTTTTTGTTTTTTTGTTTTTTGTACCCACTGCCGCGAGATGGAACGGAAATCGGATTTCGCGTGAGCCAATGGCGAATGGATGGCTCGAGGATGCGATAATATCTAACCCCGGAGAGTGAAATCGTGTCTTCGTTTTTTTTTTTTTTTACGTGAAAATGATGGAACCGGTCGATGTTTGTTTGTTTGTTTTTGTTTTCATTGAAAAATATGATATTGTTTACGAAACGATTGTTTTAAAAAATTAGGGCGATCGATTCTGATAAGAGATAAGAGATGGATATTATTGTAAAAAGTAACGATTGCAATGAAAATTGTTATAAAAATTAATTTACACTTCTTCACTTAATTATTTGTTGAATATAAAATTTTATTTAAACGATTTTAAAATATACAACTATATTGTAATTAAGTTAAACAACGTTTTAAAAATCCATTAAAGTTTTCACGTTAAACTTCTGAACTTATCAACAAGACCCGTATAAATTAACTACCATCAAGAAATGTTTTTTAGAATAGAAAAAAAAAAAGTGCAAAGTAATCATCTCAACAAACATTCACTTAACGATATGTTAAAAAATGCGCATTTCGTGCAAAATATAATTTTCACGATTAAAGTGAACATATTCAAAGCTAAAATCGATGAATCGCCATTAATTACGCGAAAAAAAAAAAATCTTGGGTAATTGAATCTATACTGTCGTATGAAAGCAAAATAATAATAATCAACGCATCCGAAAATTCGAAAACGCGTACCTGTCCTCATTTGCAAATATTTATCGTTGGAATCATTTCGGAGAAATTGATAACCAATAACATACATGTTTTCGTATGCATGAACGTACCAACGTACGCTCGTATTTTCTCTCTATCGACGCAAATTAATAGCGATTTGTGAGTACGTCAAAAAAATGTTCGTCCTCGACATGTAGAACGAGAAAGATGTAGATGGAAGAGGAATGGAGGAAAATTGAAAAAAGGAAAAAAAAAAAGAAAGAAGAAATACTCGGTCGAAGCCTATATCAAGCATCGCGTTCGAAAATCATTCGATAATTTTCGAAAATTAACATGGCAAAGTGCCTCATCTTTTCCTCTTCCTCTCCCTTTCTCTCTCTCTCTCTCTCTCTCTCTCTCTCTCTCTCTCACTTTCGCACGCGGCATATGTCCGTTCCCGAGCAATTAGCCGCTGATTTCATGAGGGCTTTTGACGATTACGGGATGCGACGTTTTCGTCGCTTCCTCCCCTCTACTCTCTCTCTCTCTCTCTCTCTCACTCTCTCTTTCTCTCTCATCGCGTACGCGAAATCATGTAAATCGAATTATTCGTTCGGCTCGTTCTCGCTGCTAATGCTACCTGCCGCCGCCGTGTCATAGTCGTTGGCGATGGCAGCATTCGGAAAATTTGCGAACGATCGCGCGAACGAGTAAGAGAGACGGTAGGTTGAAGCTCCGCATTCCAGCGCTCATTTTCCCCGGTTATAATGGATATCGGAATGCTTTTGAAAAATTCGCGCTCGCTGCAACGAATCGGCATATCACCAAGTCGATGCTTCAAGTTTTGTCGCATTCCGTTGTGTCGGAATGTCGCTCTGAATTTTACTCCTACGGTGCATCGAGACTGTTACCGGTATCATGATTGAAACGGTTCTCTGCAAAGTTGCTCTCCCGTGTAGCTTTGAAATTTTTTAAACTTTTGTTTTTTTTATCTTTGCGTTTCCTTTTTTTTAGGGATATAAAATTAGAGCAGAATGTGCATGTATTATATCAAAATGCGCAATAACCTTTGGAATTGTTAAAGAATAAAGTTATATTCCGTAAATTATGGTTAAAAATTATATTAACTACGTTGGTGTAATTATTGAACTATGTTTTCATTATTAGATAGATTATATAAATACTTCGTTGATTATATTATTTCTCCCTTGCGTGGATTTTTCGAATCATGTTTAAAATAACTTCAATCTATGAATTTTCTACAATGAATAATTCAAAATGAAAACAAAAGTTACAAAAATCATCAATGAAAAAGGCCTTTAAAAATACAAATCATTTGTAAATTACTTTCGTTTGATTTACGTACTAAAAGAAAAAACTGACAAGTTTAATCTAAAAAGAAATAATTAAAAAATACCTCGGCAATTATTTAGTAGTTACAAAATAAAAATTATTACTTTATTTAAATTGACTACTAAAACTAATTAAATTAACTATTTAAAAGTTCTAAAATTGACTATTTAAAGGTACTAAGTAAAATAGTTAAAAAAATACCTCGGCTATTGCGCAGTAATTATAAGTAACTATCACAGAAACGAAGACTATCATAAATGGTGAAAGTAACTAATTAATAACGTACACTGAGAAAAAAGATTACTAAAACCAATTAAAGAACAGAATTATTTGAAAAATTGAATGAAAGTAATATTTTTTCAAAATGAAAAGTAAAATCATTTCAGTTAGCGAAATATTTTAGAAAATAAAATATATATAGTAGAATAATAGGTCATTTATGATAATCTTCACACTGAATAAATAATCCGTTGATATTTAATTTCAATGAAAACATCTTAATTCAAAATATCTTAATTTTTATAAATATTTTTTTCTTACGTAATTCATAGTATAATTAATAAGAATCAATCATTTAAATAAATTTTAATTTTATCAATTATGCAGTAGATTACGGTCAATAATATTAATATGAAATTCATAAAAAGTTTATTGCATACACGGATGTATCAGAGTAATCAAAATTTTAGTTTAACAATTTTATTAAATGTTTACCACGTTTATATATATATATATATATATATATATATATATATATATATATATATATATATATATATATATACACGAGGTCTGGCTATTAAATAACGAGACTGGTTACGAAAAAGGGTTTTATTATAAAAATTATTCTACATTTGAAAGCTCCCCGTCAATATACTCCCCTTCCCTCGCCACACACCTTTCCATACGTTTTTTCCATTGATCGAAGCAGTGCTAGAAGTCTTCTTTGGTGAGAGCCTTTAGGAGCTCTGCCGTTTTTTGCTTTACCGCTTCCATCGACTCAAATCAGGTCCCTTTCTAGGCAGATTTTATCTTCGGAAACAAAAAAAAGTCGCACGGTGCCAAATCTGGCGAGTACGGCGCGTGTTCGAGCACTGGAGTGCGCTTACCGGCCAAATACTGCTTCACAGATAGCGCGTTATGGGCAGGTGCGTTGTCCTGGTGCAAAATCCACGAGTTGTTCTTCCACAACTCGGGCCGTTTCTTACGAACTCGTTCTCGCAGTGTTTCCAAAACTGACAAATAGTAAGTCTGGTTGACAGTCTGACCCTCTGGAACCCATTCAGTCATCACGATACCGTTAATGTCGAAAAAAACGATCAACATTGCCTTGAATTTTGATTTGGACATCCTTGCTTTTTTGATTCTGGGCGATTCAGGCGTCTTCCAATGCATCGATTGCCGCTTTGTTTTAACATCGTATTGAAAAATCCACGTTTCGTCGCAAGTAATAATGTTTTTCATCAGTCCGGAATCTTTTTTTAACCTTTCAAGGAAATCTGAGCAGATTGCCTGTTGACGCAAGAGCTTTTGGTCAGGAGTCAGGTTTTTTGGCACCAACTTCGCACAGACTTTTGTCATGTGTAATTCCTCGTGTAAAATTTGTCTAACCGTTTCTTTATCGGCGTTTATAGCCTCGGCAATCATCCGGATGCTCATTCGACGATCTGCACGCACAATTTGGTTGATTTTGGTCACTGTTTCCGGAGTTGAAACAGTGACAGGGTGACCTGGGCGTTGGTCATCTTCAGTGCTCACTCGGCCCTCACTCTTCAGTGCTTACACCATTCAAAAACACGCGCACGAGATAGAGAATTGTCCCCATAGGCCTCTTGCAACAATTTACAGCACTCAGTCGGAGCTTTTTTCAATTTAACGAGAAATTGGAGATTGATACGTTGCTCCTGTTTTTCGTCACACATGGTTTTCGACACGAGAAAAAAACACGTTCGTTTCAAACCGCTACTGCACAAATACAATAATAGTGACGAGAGCGTGTTTTGGTACGTGCATAGACAAGATATCTAGATACCCAACGCACTACTCGTTTTTTTCCCTACCCCTCTACGGCGCCCTCTAGGCGCGCAGTCTCGTTATTTAATAGCCAGACCTCGTATATATATTAATTAAAATACAACATTAAAACTTAATAAAAATGACTATATTTTGTTGTTAATATACCTTGTAAATAGTTTAGAGCATTGAAAATTATAGTTGTCAGACGCATAAAATGATGGTTAAGTTTACTACGATAAAGTAGTCGATTAAATTTACATACACAACCATTAAAACATAATAAAAATGACTATATTCTGTAGGATAATGTACTTAAAATGTAGCTAAAATAAAAATCGAAAATAGTTTTGGGTATTCAAAATATTTGTTCTCACAAACGAGAAATAATAGTCATGTTTATTACTCTAAAGTAATACATTTAACTTAAATTTTTAACCAATTCAATACAGTAACGATGACTGTATAAGTTTGTATAACTAAATATAGTCAATTTTACTAATAATTATAGTTCAGAATTTCAAAATATAACAGTTGTCCCCTTATAGTTAGTTTTAATATGGATTTCTTTCTCTATGCATCACACACAAATACAGTAATGCAAATAGAAAATTTAAAATGGGTAAGCAACGGAAAATACAATTTAAATAAGCCGCAACTGAAAAGTCATAAATTCGAGGGAGCTTAAAAAGCACGGAACGACACCAAACAAGTTAAATCTACTGAAAAGTAATTTGAAAGATCGAATGCGCGCGAAAGTAACAACGCTAATAAAACGGTTAAACCACGAAACACCAATAAAGCGCGAAACTTTACAATCCGAAGAGTTTAAAGGATGGGATAGGGGAAGGAGGAGGGGGGAAAGCTAGAAAGCGCGAAACAAACGCTTCGGTACTTAATATATATTTTATACATCGGGCGCACGGCGAAGAAAACAAAGAGAAATAAAGAATGAAAAAAAAAAGAAGAAAAGAAAAAAAGAAACAGCACGAAATACGTGCATTCCGAGTAAACTTACGCTTACTCGGTAAAACTCGCGCCGCGTTTAATTTGCATTCTCGAGATCAGCGGCCAGCCGCTGATTCTGCTAAGGACGAAATAGCAATCGCTTTATTTATTTTTCCTTTTTTTTTTTTTTTTTTTTTTTCTTTTTACCGATAAAAGCTTTATACTTTCTTACTGGCTCGCTCGGTATATGACTTTTAAAGTTTAACGTAGTCTAATGAAATCCAAGCTTCCTTTCTTGTTTTTCAATCCGTTTTTTTTTTTTTTTTTTTTAACCGCAAATTCGGAATAAGCGCAAATCAAAGCATAGAAAATTTGATGAACGAGCGTTTAAGATTTACATTTTTTTATGCCTTTCGATTTGCAAAGTTTGTTTGAGAGTTAATCTTCTTTCTACTTATACTGTGTAAATTTTTCTCTTCGTTTAATGCTTCAGCGATGTATTTAAACCACAAAGTTTGATATATAAAAAGTCAATGTTGAGAATAATAATTTAGAATAATTCTGCAAGATAATTTACTTTTAATAATGATTAACTTCGAAAAACATAACTTAAAATATTCATTAATATTATAATGGCACCTTAAAGATTTTATTTACATTTATTATTTCACTTGATTAACAAAAAATTCGTTTGATTGTTGAATTTATATTATAAAACACATTAAATACATTATTATCATAAGTGCGATGAATTTTATAACGAAGAAACTTCAATGGAGCTTATAAAAAACAATTTTAATACCGGCAAAACGAAAATAACGACATTACAAAATTCCGTAGCGTTGCATCAACATGCAAATTATCTTTCGTACTCTCTCGTTTTTTTTTAAAATAAAATACCAAAAGGCTAATAATACCGAACAAAGTAAAGTTTTTCGCGTGCATTCGACACGAAAAATGAAAAATAAAAAATAAAAATGAAAAGAAAAAAAAAACAAAAAACAAAAAATTAATAAAAAGAAGAAAATATCTTGGAAATCCCTGAAAAACTATATTCAAAACTACTGCAAGAGCTCGTAAGTTTTTAGCGCTTAATGCCCATTCGCAAAAGCACACTTTTATCAGCTCGTTATTCGACGTGTTCGCCGTCGAAGGAAGAATTACATTTTTTCGCGACTGCTTGCTATCCGCTCTCTAACGTTCACGTGATAATACGTAGAGCATAGACTTGATTAAGTCCCCGGGGATGTTGAAATTATGACGAGTACGCGTTATACCTTCGGAAAAGATAACATAAGCTTGTACTAGTATGTAAAATGAGAAACGTGAATTTTTTGGCTGAAAATTATTATATTTTTCCGTTTTTTTTTTTTGTATTTATACGTATAATCACTATAAAAGGGTTGTGTGCGTTAAACGTATACAACGCGCTTTTGTTGTATTCGTTCGCCGTGTTTTATTTTTGGAATCATTGTAGCATATCTTGCGATAATTTTGTTTATTAATTTAAATATTAAATGTAGACTTTTTTATGCTTTGACATTTTTGCAATTATTTTTTGTTGCTGGTAGAAATAATTATAACCGAAATTGATGATCGAATTGAACTTTGATGCAGTTCTTTTCGGCAACAAGCGCATTGTTAAAAAATGAAGAAACGTCTATTTTACGCTGTCATTTTATATTAAAGTTAAAAAAAAAAAAAAAAAAAATTGAAAAAATCGATTACTTACAGAAAAATGGCGACAATCATTTTATAAGTTTCAATTATTTAACTCTACGTTTTACCATAATTTAAAGCTGATTGTAATTAAAAATAATTTAATAACAGCGTTACGTTTTTAAAAATTGCTCTTTATAGACTATAGTTTACGAGCATTCTATAAAATATTTTTCATCGATAAACAGCAGCGAGAACTTGATTAATATTAATATTACATAATTATTTTAAATGAAAAACATGTTCCTATTGAAACATTAAAATACAATTTTCCAAGAATATTTATACGCAAATTTAACGTTTAAAATTTACGAACGAGTATTCAAATTTTATATAAGCTCGTTCAGTTTCCGAAATTTATTTTGCGAAATATAAGGCGAAACAAGGTTTATTATTCAAATCGAACGACACACACGAGTTCATAAACAAAATAAACGTTATTTCAAATGACAATTATGCCGCGATAACAATAACACCGCGTGCGTACGCATCCCATCGTCGATTACAGAAGAAAAAAAAAAAAAAAAAAAAAAAAAAAAAGCGATCGATAGAATGCGTATGTGGAAAACGAATATACGCGGAAGGACGTGAAAAAGTAAAACGAGTGCTTATAAAGCAATATCTTGATGAAAGCTACTAATGAATTCGTGTATTATAGACTATGTAAAGGAGAGATCCCGGTGAGATATCGCGTGACAAAGTAAGCCACGAGTCAATTACTTCGAGACAGGGAGAGAGAAAGAGAGAGAATCGGGAGAGAGGACGAAAAGCGACGAGGAATACAGAAAATACGCCATTTGCCGTACACGTCACTTAATGTCGAGCGCGGCGCTCGATTAAATTACAATCGCGAGAGGCCCGTGTGTGCATAATGCATGGGCATTCATTTTCGAAAGCGACGGTATAAATACATGTTCAATTATTATCGCCGAGCGAACTTAAGGCGAATTGAACGAATTCATTATTTTTATTTTTTCCCTTTTTTTTTTCCGTTTTATTTGAATGAAGAAATATTCGAAAATTTCTTTGTAAGATGACGTTTTTGTAAAATGGGTGTATCGTCGATTAGATCGTTGTATTTTTAAATTATATTTATTACATGCAAACAAGAAATAGATTATTAAAGAATATATTGAAATATTTAAACATTTGTCTGACTATATTTAAACATGATTTACTAGATGCTACTTACTTTTGCTAAGTTAAAGTATTTAATCGATTTAATATGAAAAAATAAATGAGTAACATTAATATTGATACAAAATTATTGGGCAACTCAACAAGACAAATTATTTAATATATTTTAAGCTTATTTTTAAAATTGCAATTGAAACTGAGACATATTTGTAATATTTTAATATTTTATTTTTTCATATAAGTAAATGATTTTTATAACCACTGCACCATTAAAATTATTAAGTATACTTATTGAAAATATTCCAAAAATTAATTTACCAAATAAAATCCTAAGTAATTATTCCATCACAAGTAGCGACCTTAAAAAAAAAGCAAGCGCAAGTAACAAGAGAATGCAAAAGACGCAACTGCCGCATGCAAAGAAAAAAAAAAAAAAAAAATGAAAATAAAAGCGTAGAGTTAAGCGGTTAAAAGAAAACGCTTGTCCCAACGTCGTCAAGTGGAGGAAAAGAAGGTAAGGGAAAGTCAATTTGCCAGGGGCGTCTTATTTAAAAGTTTGTATCTTAGCCTTCGTAGTTCTCCGAAGGATAAAAAGGGACACGCGCACCTAGGCCTCGACGCTGCGCTAAATTGTTCGTAAAGGGCTTGAGACTCTTTAAAAGAAAGAGTGACTGAGCGAGCGGGAGAAGAGAGAAGTAAAGAAGAACGAAATTCAAGGAAGATCCAGTAGAATGAGGAAAGTAAAAATAATCGACGAATAAATCGCTTACCTCTCCTCCTACCCCCCTTCCCCATTGCGCTCTTTTCTACCGATGAAAAACCCATTCATCGATTTCTCGCGAGCATATCTCGTTTTCCTAGTACTCAGCTCTCCAGTCTTTTCTCCTTTTTTTTCGTGTTTCGTTCCTTTCCTCTTCTCTTTTTACTTCGACTGACTGCGTTACTGCTAAGAGCGAGAAAGAGAAAGAGAGAGAGAGAGAAAGAACTACATCGTCTCCGCCATCGTCGTCGTCGGCGATGTATTTATGAGAAAAGCCATTCAATTTGCTTCTCTATTTGGAAACTTTCGGAACCTCCTCCTCATTCTTCGGATGCGCGCCGTGTAAGAGCCGATTATGACTTACGCACGATGCGCAGCTTCCTGATGAGATATTTTTTCTCTCTCTCTCTCTCGCTCTCTCTCTCGATCTCGTTGATTCTTTTTTTTTTTTTTTATTTACGCTCATCTTTCTATTTATTTTCTTTCTTCCGGGAATTGCGAATCTGATTTTATTGAGAGATTGCAGCGAGAATTCGCATAATTCGGGTATTGATAAAATAATTATGGTGAAATTCGATTTTCAGTATGCTACATTTTATCAAAATGATGTAACCGTATTTCATTTCATATTAATTTTAATTTGTGAAACATCAACGTTTAACATCGTTTGATCTTTTTACTTAACCTTGAACAATAAATTATACGAAGCGTATTTTTTAAATAAAGTGTAACCGATCAATTGCTATGAGAACAGTAAATCTTTATTTATATTCTTTAAATATTTAGATTATTAATTTTCATAGAAATGCCAAATATTCATCATTTCACTTTGCATCCTTTTAACGGCACATTTTACATTTCTTCACATAAAACACAATCCGACAAACAAAACATGCAAGCATAACGCCGTTAAAAACTTGCCGCGTAAACTCTCATCCAAGAACAAAAACACTATACGATCTTGCCAACGTCGTTATCGTTCTCCATTCACCAACATAAAAAAAGAGGGAGCAAAAGAAAACTAAAAACACAAAGCCAACGCTGGTTCTCTCTCTTGTCTCCATAACGCAAACAATTTACGCGCTCATTCACTCGTGCGCGCGTGAATTTCAAAAGGGTGAAAGAGAAAAAGAGAGAGAGAATCGCGCACGTCGTAGACTTGAGAGAAAAGGGAGAGTAGTAGTCGAGAGTGTGTGGAGGTGGAAGGTACGTTACGGCTGAATAGCGTGTAATTAAGTCACAACATCGATGTCCGGCAGCCCAACCCTTTCCTCCCGTGGGAATAAGAGAGAGAGAGAGAGAGAGAGGTAGATGCGACCAAGAACAAACAAGACCAAATGAACGATGTATATACATGAAAAGCGACTGGCCCCTCTTTCTCTCTCTCTCTCTTTATCTCTCTCTCCCTCCTTCTAGGACCCTCGTCGGTTTGGTTATATCCGTGTTTACGCCGGCGTGATTCGACCTTTTTCGAAAGCTCACGATATAACTTGTAAGCGCGACTGGAGTTTCAATGCTCGTAAGCTTTCGATTCTCTCTCTCTTTCCATCCTTTACTCGCTCGCTCTTTCTCTCTCTCTCTCTCTCTCTCTCAATGTGAGATGTACACGTAGAATCGTTGATTTGAAAGCGAGCGTTACCATAAAGTAGTTTTTGCATTTTTTTTATTTTTTTTATTTTTTTTCTGCCGATGACGAAACGTTGTGCGAAAGTGTTGCCTTGCTTTTTTCTCTTTCCTCTCTCTCTCTCTCTCTCTCTCTCTCTCTCTTTTTTTTCGAAAGAACGAAGAGCTTTAGTTTTAATACAGCGATTCGGTGTGATTTGCATGCGCTGCGTACCAATCAGCGTGGAATTCACTACGCTTCAACTGGATTTGCATACTAATAAACTGCGAGTTTCGCTTCAAGTAGCAAGAAAAAAAAAGAGAATTTACCATTTTTAAGATAAATATGTATGCACGTGAAAATCCTTATATTTTATGTTAAAATAAATTATTAAAAAATAAATTTTACGTCTCTCCGCATCGAAACGCATGAAATTTGTAGTTAAACGTAGATATCGAAATTATTTATTATTTTAAAAGTAACGATTCCTTAATTCCTTAATTCGAAAATTCGAACAATAAAAAGAAATAACATTTAAACATCTCAAAAAAAAATAAATAAAAAAAAAGAAAAAATTTCTCAGTTAAAATTCATCGCAATCTGTTTTGTAAACAATTCAACAGCTTAAACAACAAAAAACTACAACAGCGCTATTTATAAAATAATAAATGTGACAAGTCATTTTTTTCTTTCGCGTCGTTATAACAGCTCAACCACATGTTGCTCGCTAAAATAAAAAATATGATCGTAGACGCGCAACGACAAGTACGCGAACGTTTTTATTTAAATGATTAATTAATGCTTTCGATATTCAAACAAAAATGAAAAAAAAAAAAAAAAAAAAAAAATTTCATCGATAATTCAAATGATTTAATGTTAAAAGTTTACCAAGTTGTTCGTCGATACATTTGCTCCACTAATATATTTAATATCACTAAAAATTTTACTTATATATTATTACATAAATAAATTCCCAAGCGGGACAATTAACTTTTTTTTATCTCCGCTTCGCAAAATCACAAACGTTCCGCATTCGGAAAACAAAGAGCACGCGAGAACCTCCTTAATATTAAAGGATTCCCATAACCAAAGAAAGGGGTTTTACTATACATCGACAAGGTGTACGTGTGTATATATGTATGCATCAAGTTACCCTTGCATTCAGGCGTTTCTAAGGACGCTTAGTTAGGTCCGAGACGCTTGGCTGGACCGTACGCGCGTCGCCTGAATAATTCAAGACGTCCGGCACTTGGTAAGTAAGGGTGAGTCGAGGAAGTATGTATATACGTATATATACATCTATATATACGCACGGTTATACAAGGACAATGCGGCGCAATTTAACGGCATCTACCGCCGCGTCCACCCCTGCGCGACTCTGACTCTCTCTCTCTCTCTCTCTCTTTCTCTCTCGCTCTGCTTCTGTAATGATAAGTATCTCTCGTTACGGGTTACCGAACTCGATGATATACGTTTTTGATGAATTGATACGATGCGAGGGTGCTCCCTTGAGAATCGCTCGAGAGTGTGTTGTTTCTCGGATCCTATCTTTTCTTTCCTTTATGTATTTTTTTTTCTTCTTCGTTTATCAAGGTGTCGTTAACGATGGAATAATCGATGGGTGTAGTAGAATTTTATGGAGGTTCGTCGTAAGATGTGGTTTGTTGTATTTTGTATTTTATGACATTATTATAGACAGTACGGTATTCTTTGTTTTCGAAAATTAAATCTTCACTTTATTATCGTGTGAATAAATTTTTCAATTGTTTGTTTTCTAAAATAGATAATTGAATGTAATATACATAATTTATAAATAATCTTTAAACGGCGAAGAAGAAAATAAGAACGAAACAAACGTCGTAAGACACTATCCGCAAAAAATTGAACTCGAAAACTTTAATAATGCAATCACGGAGAAGTCTAATCAAACGGCACGTACGATTTACACAATCGTCCTCGAGCGCTCTCGAGTAGCCCAGCGGCTTCGCGCCAAAGTACGAATCTTATTCCACCCCCGCAAACTTTCCAACGTCGTTGCCGTAGTCCTCGAATCCCTCAGGCGTCGTCGCGTTGCGTCGGTAACCTTCTCGTCCGAGGATCTCTAACCGAGCTATAAGCGTATGAGTCCCAGAGCCGCTATATTATTCGTCGCGACAGAGATCGGATCCGAACAATAACGGAAAGGTAAAGGTGAGCGTAAGATCGTACTATCTTTTTCTTTCTTTCCTTTTTGCTTTTCTTAACGATAGTTTTTTCAAAGTAATTTGTAAAAATTTTCTATATATATATATATTTTTTTTTTTCGTCTGAACAATTAAGACACCTTCGTCACGAAAAAATGTTAAACGAAGGATTAATATTTTTTTTTTCTTCGACTCGTCGGTATAAATTTAACGAGAGGGCAAACGATAAAAAGAAAAAACCAAGCGAAAATAATAATCTTCAACTCACCGAGAGAAAAATACGAAAATCGTTCTTCTACAAAAAAAAAAAAAAAAAAAAAAAAAAAAAAAAAAAAAAAGTATAAAAAAACAGCCGTTATACACAAAAGGCTTTCGAGCTTTCGAATCTATCTCGCTTTGACGAACGTTATACCATGAATTTAAGTCGTCAAAGGTGTCTCCTCTTTTTCTTTCTCTCTCTCTTTCTCACTTCATCATCATCTCCGCTAATTTTCCACGCGATTTTATTCGAAAGGTTTGCTCTCTTTCTCGCGCGTTTCGTATACTTCTCTCAAAAATTTCTCTCTCTCTCTCTCTCTCTCTCTCTGTATTATAACGTAAAGCGAAGAGAGCTTCCTTTCACCCAAGGGTCTTATATACTTTTAATGAGTGTACAACTAGTGAGAGAGAGAGAGAGAGAGAGAGCTAACGAAACCAGGTAAAACGTGCTGCCTTCGATTTTCTGAGTTGGCTATATATTCATCGAGGTATTAACGGCAGGTGCGACCGCGACGTACCGTAATTTTCTTCTTCTCATTGAAAAGGAACTTGTATTTGAAGGTTAAGTTTCTTCTTTTTTTTCAACAATCGTTAATTATTAGTGCAATTATTTTTTTCCACGAATACATCTATATTCGTCTCTATCGTAATGTTAAATCTCTCTCATTATACTTATTTCTTTGATTCATTCGCTTCTCCGTAGACGTAAAATATCCCGACATTTCAATCTCACCTTTTTTTCAACTCGAACCTATTCAAACATTTCTCACAATACAATTCACAGTGAGCATTAAAACGGCAGAGATTTTTTTCCAACTTTTACTGTCTCTCTCTCTTTCTCTCTCTCTCTTTCTTTCTATCTCATGTATATATATATATACACACACGTAAA
This sequence comes from Chalcis sispes, assembly GCA_949987625.1. Taxonomy (NCBI): domain Eukaryota; kingdom Metazoa; phylum Arthropoda; class Insecta; order Hymenoptera; family Chalcididae; genus Chalcis; species Chalcis sispes. The sequence goes on along the minus strand of OX465096.1, from coordinate 63,352,007 downwards.
CATTAAAACCTCTCTCATCACGAAGTATCAAAAGCTTTGGCTTTATTCCTTCCTTTCCTCGAGTGGTAGCAATGTTCGAGTGCGCTAAATACCAACAATTAGGAGAGGATTTCCGTTTACGAAGCACCGGAACGATAATCGCTCTCTGCTTTTTGACGTGCGATAACGAACGAGCCGGTAGTCGTTTTCGTCGTCACGGTTGTGTCGACGGTTGCTTTATCTTTAGCTTTTCTTTCTATTTTTAAACCGCAATCTTTGCAGCATCGGTTCTAAGCTTATTCGTCGTCGAGTGCGTAATCTTCTACGCGTTTACGACTGGGAAAGAAAAGAATTTTTTATTTCATCTTTTTTTTTTTTTTTTTTTTTTTTTTTTTTATGTTTTAATAATGAATTTGTATATGTAATCTTACAATGTGTTTCTTTGTTAATTCTTTTTGCAAGATGAGAATTGAATGCTCGCAAATAATGGAAACGTATGTAGTAAAACATCTTTCGATAAACTTTAAACAATAAACACTTAAACCATCATACAGCGCAAAATGTTTAAAAATTTTCTATAAAAACTTTAAATGTCATAAACTTTAGTAATTTCAATTTCTAAAATTACAATAGATAATAAACAACGGTAGCGTAAAGGTAATCGAACAATTAAATTCCGAGAGTAGATCAAAGACCGTAACGAATCAATGAAACTTAGAGGCTCCTTCAATCCATTTATTAGACGTACATATACATCGACGATGTAGTAACGAGAAAGCAAGAAGAAAAGCTCGTCTTTGCCGATTCCGTTACCTTTGTCTCAGTAGCTCTCACTTCCTCTTTTGGGAGCATTTCCAATCTCGCGTGCAACACGCGGTATTCTCCAACGACACACCCGTCAATTAGCTAATTCTTTTTAACGACATTCTCTCTCTCTCTCTCTCTCTCTCTTTCTTTCTTAACTTGAAAAGTATTCTCTTCTTCTTTTCTTTTATCTACTTACCAAAGCAAGAAAAAAAAGGTAAAGCCAAGAACGAACAAAAAGAAGCCTTTACCAACCTGTCGTCAAGAGGAAACAATGCGCTTCTCGTTCTCCTCGCTCGCTTTTCATTCGAGATGCCGTGTCCTCCAGCAGCTACAGGTTCTCCTCTCTCTTCTAAACATAGTAGCTACACGTGTATATATATATATATATATATATATATATATATATACATACACACGTATAACATGTACACGCGTATACCCGTAATCCATGTTTTCTTTGATGTGTATACCCACCGACGCAAAGTCGCAATGATGCTTTTCGTCAAAGCAACATCTCGTATCAGTACGCGCTGGGATGCGTTCGTGAAAAAAAGAAAAAAAAAAAAAAACAAAAAAAAAGGAAGAAAGAAAGAAAGAGAAGAATCCGTAAAATTAGGTACGCCCGTGCTCGTCGTGGAAATTTTCGTGTATGCGTCTTCATTGTTCATCTTCGTCGTTGTCGGCGTCATCGTCGTCGTCGTCGTCGCCGTTGTCGCTTTATTTACTTCGCAATGTAAACGCGACTGCTCTCGTAACGCAGCATTATCTCTGACGTATAATGCAAAAGCGGCGAGTGTGTATATATTTTTTCGTACGTTTTTCCACGTACGTTAAAGCTCTTTTTTTTTATTTTTTTTTTTTCATTCCTTTTCCGGTACGATAAGATAAAGGAAAGAGAGAAAGAGAATCTTTGCCTATTCTTTTTTAGTATTTTCCATTAAATCTCCATTGCGCATTTTGCCGCGTATATACATTCGGCCGACAAAGTCACCGCAAGCGATGGTGAAGTAATTTTTTTTTTTAATGAATTAAGTTGTATTTGTGATAACGACGACGAGACGAGCGCTCGAGGGTTAGAGAGGGATTAAAATCTGGGTCATTTTGCGATACATTATCGCCAGCTGATGTGCGCTCGGGCATTTTGTACTTTTGATTAAGCTATTTTTTTTTTTTTTTCTTCTTCTACTAAAGGTAGAAAAGAGAGAAAAAGAGAGGTATGGAGAAGAAAGAGTTTCGCAAAGTACCCGTGAGAGTGTGTACGACGAGATTGAAAAAATAATTTCGTATTATGTTGACTCGTGTGTTTTATGCGTATACACTCGCGTTAATTTTGATTTACAAAAGGCCTGGTTGGCAAGTAGCAAACGGAATATATATATATATATATATATATATAACAAAGTACTTGTTTAGAGTACTCGCTTGCGAGGATAAATTTTAACGTTTTTTTTTTTTTTTTTTTTTCCTTTGATATACAAATAAAGCATACAACTTATTTTATAATAATGTTGACTTTTTCATAAAACACACCGGTTTTAACATGCGAACGAAATAAATAACTATTAAAATAAAGTTGGAAAAAAAAACATAACCTTGTTATTAAACGAATAAAAGTTTATCTTTATGAAACGTTTTGTTTCAAGCATTTGTTTAACGTTTCCGAAAGAAAAGCACAATAAAGTATCGTAAAACGACGAATTCATTAGCTACAATCGTAAACGTATCCAATTATTTCTATATAGTTGAAAAAAAAAAAAAAGTAGTAAAAAATGTCAATTCATACCAACGCAATAAATATTTTATCACATTCACAATGCAATCATCATTCGCTTATGGTTATAAATTAACGTAAAGTTACACCCGCAAACGAAAGGGAACATACGTCGACGGCGAATTCACGAGAAACTTCACCGGTAAGGAGAGCCGGGGAACAAAGCTAGAACGCGTGTGGAAAATGCAAAACCGTCCAATTTCCTAAAGATGGCGAAAGAGCTTTAGTACGCGTAGTAATTACGCGGATGCCCTTAGGCCTAGTTGGCGAATTCAATTTTGAAGCGAGGTGCGGTGTCGTTTTGTGCTTGCAAGTTTTAATGATGCGTTTGAGATGTGAGTGCGCTTGAAAATAAAATGAGCTACGTTGTTTTTTTTGTTTTTCGATCGACAATATTTTTAATAATATTTGTATAATAATGATCATTTTTTAAGAGCGAAATTTCGATTGTTAAGGAATAAACTGAGCGCAGTAAAATAATAGTTTATTGCATTAGTAAAAAAGTGTGTTCACTCGTAAAATTTTATTAAAATATGCTGTACTCCTTAACAGTTACTATTTTCTTATAAAAATATAAAAAAATTCTCAACTTTACATAATATTAAACCCGACCAAGAATTTTATCTCCATCCTTTATAATTTTCTTGATAGTAACCAAACGACACTATCGATGTAAAAACTAAAAAAAAAAAAAAAGAGAAAAATAAAAAAAAAGACGGAACGAAGAGAAATCGAACAAAATAAGCACAAGAACTCGAGCGCGTCGCTCTCTCTCTCTCTCTCTTAGCTTTTCACCAAGTTCACTTTGCTCGATTCGATGGCATTGGCACTGTGCAATGTTACGTTGTATACAAACATACACGCACACACATACACCGTTGTGCCGTACCGATATGTACACCAAGAAAGAGGGAAGGGGGGGAGGCAAACTTATTCGGAGGATTGTGCTAGACGCGTGGGCTATTTCGATGCGCGCCAACATCGTCGTCGGCGTATGAGGAGAGAGAGTGAGAGAAAGAGAGAAAGAGAGAGAGAGAGAGAGAGAGGGACACCGAAGAGGAGTTTGCTTTATGTCGAAGTTTACTTTGCTCGATTCGATAAAGAAGAAGGGGAGGAGAGGGGGCTTTGAAAACTGTCGGGAAAGGAAAGTGGTCGAAGCCGTTTGGCAACGAATCCTCTCTCGCTTTTTTGAGATGTCCTCTCTCTTGTCGTTTATTCTTTTCAATTTTTCTTTTTCTTTTTTTTTATTTATTTTTTTTTGTTTTTTTATTATTTTAACATTTTTTTTCTTCTTTTCTCTTTCACTTTTTTCTACGATATGATGAATTATACTTTAGAATCGTTGAAGCGTAACGGAAGTGATTTCAAACTTCTGTGTATTTAATATTGCGTGGGCAGATCTAATGTACAATAAATACATTATACGAAAATCGCTTTATTATTATTATTTTTTTTTCACATTTTCACAATGGTTTATTAACCTATAATTAAAAGAATTGAAAGTGCAAAAATTAAAAAATGCAATGGATTATATTTTATCCATTAATTCAAAATGTCTACTCTCATAAACGCGTATCACAAATTGCAGTAAAAAAAAAAAAAAAAAAAAAAAAAAAAAAAAAAAAAAAAATTTAACGACATCGAACAGTTTTAATGACGAAATAAAATTTAAATCAATGTACCGTATCCCGTGTCATATCACTGCACTCGACTTTATCGTCATCCTAACCAAAATTAACGTTGGATTAAGGTCAATCCTACCAAAATCACATATTATTTTTGTACATAAAATCGCGAATATATATATATATATATATATATATATATATACACATACAGAGAAGAGACAAGGACATATACTCGTTAACGACGGGTGATATAGTCATCGGAATAGTCCTCGCGTACGCGTACGGAAAGTTGAAATTGCACCAGGGACCATACGCTCTCCGGTCGAAGTGTGGATATTCCAGGGACGACGAGGACACAACGACGAAGGCCGCGGCTATTGATATCGTGCGTTCACGGTTTCACGCCGTCGCTCTGGGGACGATATTCATGCATATTTGCTCCCGTCATTATTCTCTCGTCGTTTTGTGTATCTACCTATAGATATATACATTTGTACATGTGGTATAGTATAGAGACGGTGCGGTGATGCAAGCGTACGTGTGAGTGTGTGCGTATTTACGAATTGGAGCGAAATCCTTGGAATCGAATTGGAAAAGAATGCTCGCGTTCATAAGCAAGTTTTATAATGATTATTTTGAATGAATTAAAATTTTGAGAATTTTTATCCTCCGATTAAAATGGTGTATTTTATTGGAATATGTTACTTTCGAATTTTTTCATTAAAGAGTATTCAACTAATATTTTTGAGTTATATATATATATATATCGAGCATGAAAAAACTACGCGCAAGGTAATATTATTAATATTGAAAAATTTTATTTTTTTTTTCCTCAGAATAAGAGGCAATAAAATACGAATATTTCATAAATCGGGAAAATATTCAAGAGCCGCTGCCGCTGTATTATTATATAGGAAGCACACATATACTTTATTATAACACATTTTATTCCGCATCGATAAAGAAGAATTCGACTTCCCCGTAGCACGCACACGCACACACACACACACACACACACACACACATACGTACGCACGCGTTCCTTTCGAAAGTCTTCCAATGGCTACATGGATATATCTGTATACAATGCCTAGCATTTCTAAAAGGTCCTAGACTCTCCTCCATCAAAAAGCAAAATACGAACGTTCGATAAATGAAAATTCCAAGGCGCACGAGCGCGTCTTCGCAAAATAATGCAACGATAAACATCAAAAGATTCGATATTTTTGTCGAAGCAAAAAAAAAAAAGAGAAAAAAAATGCGACGTTATACCTGCGCTCTATCCCTTCTCTTTCTCTCTCTTTTTCTTCGTTCAGCTCAAAGAAAGCAGCCCCGACGCGAAAAGGAAAATAAGAAAAGAACAACGTAACGAAAAAAAGGAGTCAAAGTTAAAAAAAAAAAAAAAAAAAAAAAATGAAAAAAAAAAGAGTGCGAGAAGACGAAAGAGTCATCCCTTAGATCGTGACAAATATCTGAGACATATAGGCGCGATAAAGTGTATTTCCAATATCGCTCCGATACTTCTACACGAAAGAAAGAAAGATACCTTTGTATGTACACGTATGTATGTGCATGTGTATGTCTACGTGTCGCGCTAAAAGCGTCGCCTTTTACACTCGCTGGGGCGCATCTACGTGTGCGACACGTGTATCCGTGTACATCAACAGCGTGTAAAATAAGAGGGAGAAAGAGAGAGAAATAGAGAAAGAGAGGGTGTCGGCTTCTCACTTGGCTGCCTTCTTTCGTGGCAGACGACTTCAAAGAGGCGCGCGAAAGAGAGAGAGAGAGAGAGAGAGGGGGAGAGCGAAAAAAAGAAGAAGAAAGAGGTTAGGGTGGGCTCTTTTACCGCGAGGGACGCAGCCGCAGCGCGGCCTGTGTGTGTATACACACGCTGTTCGCTTCGTCGTTTGATTTGTCGTTGGGAGAATCGTCGGGTCGGGGGAAAAAAAGGAAGAAAGGTAAGCTTACCCTTGCGGGAAGAGAGAGAGAGAGAGAGAGAGAGAGAGAGAGAGAGAGAGAAACATACTGTCTCTGTGTAAGCTTGTATTGCTGGACCGCTAATGGATGAAGTATTAAGGGGCTGGCGCTGCTTGCCTCACGAGTTCCTTGGAATAATTGTCTCGCATTTGCGACATGTATCGAGAAAAGGTACATTTTGATCGTTAAACTATTGTTATGTGAAATTTATAACGATCTGAGTAAATTAATGTTTTGATTAGGAATATATAAATTTAAAATTATTTCTTTTTTTCTTCTTTTTGAACAATAGTTATATTATAAAATAATACGTTGGATTAAGTTTAAGAACGTGTTGCTAAAAAATTTAATACAATTAACATTTTTTTAAGCTGCAGATTTTTTTTAATTTTAATACTTATCGATAATTTTAATACGTAACAAAAAAAAAAAAAAAAAAAAAATATATATATATATATATATGTATATTAAACATTTTCAATATTTATATCAAATTTTATGTGATTTTTGATTATCTGCAATTAACAAAATTGATTAATTTCAATTTTAAAAATGTAAAAGTCACATGCGAATAAAAATTAATATTTTATTCAAGTGTTATATTCAATTTTCATGTTTACAATAAATTTATTTTGTCCATAAGTATACAACAGAAAAGAAATTTTATTGGATTTGATAAACATGTGTAAATACTGAATTATATAATAATAAACAATAAAGTTGTATCAAAAATCAATAATAATTTACGAATAATTTAAATTATTTTTACATTATGATAAATTAAACACTGTTTATATAATTAAAAAAGCAAAAAAACTTTAACAGAAACTTCGAATTTTTTCACCGTACTCGAAACAACAGTTTTATTAATATTAATGACCGAATAAATAATAAAAATACATAATCCACTATCTATAGTATGTTATATATTCTTTATAAAACATATAAATCAATAAATGTTAAAAATAGCATATCGGTTTTCTACTTCCTTCTCGTTATCGGAGAGAGTATACTTACTCCATAATTTTATATATTTTACGAGAGCAGTCATTTTTAATAAAACTCAATTATAACAAAATACTCTTTGTTATCAGCGGTGAAAATATTTATATCATGAATAAATATATATACATATATATATATATATAAATTTTCTAATTTTACGAATTTGAATGATGCGTTTATAATTAATAATTGTAAATCGATACATCTTTCATTGGTTTGAATGTTAGGATAAAAATTTCTAGAAATATTAAATAATTTTACAAATTTAAACAAAGCGTGATAACTTATAATTGTAAATCAATGTATTTGTATTAGTGGAAATATGACAATAAAAATTCGATAAAACATTCCGATTGCTGTGTGTTGCAACATTAGTTTCCAGAATTTATTATTAAATATAACATTGCATACGATATATAATCGTCATAAAAATCTCATTTTTTAAAAATAACTTTTTAACAACAACCAGTTTTAAAATAAAAATAAAACGCCAAAAATATCGCACTTCCGCGAAAAATTTTGTTTTAATCAAACCCCGAAACCGTATACGTTTTACATTTTGCAAACAACGCGAGAGAAAAAATAATGTTTAAGTAAAGAAGACGCGTAAATAAGGCTGCAATGGCCAGAATTGAAAATGATAAAAAGAGACAAAAAAGAAGTTAAGAAGGAAATGGGGGAAGAGCGTAAAGTAAGGTAAAGCAGTGAAAATACTCGCAATAAAAGCAAGAAGCTCTCGGTAAAAGACGAAGCAAAGAATGTTCTTCACCTGGGCTGTGTAAAAAGGGTCAGCGCGGCTAGAGGAAGGACGGAAAAGGAGAGAGAAACAGAGCATGCACGCGGCTTATCCTGTAGAATCCTTTCAATTATTTGCCGCTCTAATGCACACCGCTCGAGTTTTAGTTTTTAATCCGGCCGCGAGTTTGGCCAGGTTGTGTAGCGTGCACTTGGCGGTCGCGGAGACCGAGGAAGAAACTTGAGACGCGCTTGGTAAAATAAAGGATTCGAGGGATAAAAAAGAATTTATATCTACGGTACTTTTTTTCACCTTAAAAAGCGTTAGTTTGTGGCTTGCGCTGTTAAGAATTGATTATTGAAGTTAAGTGCTGTTTATGTTAGTTGAATGATTTTTCATTGTTTATTAATTGTGTCGATTATGAATCTTTCAAAATACTTATCGTAATGTAGGAATATATGAATTTGATTTTTCGTAGTATTGCCTAAATATTGATTTAGTAAAAAGAATTTATTGAAAAAATTTGTAATGAAATTAAACATTCCACATTTTGCGTAAAAATGTAAAAGTAAAATTTTATAATAAAGAAAAATTCTCGCGGTGCAAAGTAATCGAACAATAAATTTACACGGATCAATGAATCAAAGATTTTTCTATCGCTTTTTTAAAATTTAGTTCACTCCGAACGATTTCCACAATAATAGTTATGAACGAAAGTTCGTTCGGCCAAAATAAAAACTGAAAGAATGAAGAAAGATAGCGTAGGAGAGAGGAAGATATATAAAGTCAAAAAGAATCTTTGACTTAGTAAAAATAAAAAAAAGAGAGAAAGAGAAAGCAAAAAAAAAAACAGAGAACTCGAATGGAAAAGTACATAGCGCTTTATATATGACACGACCGGTAGCGCCCCGGAGGTACTACTACCAAAGGAAAAGTTCGAACGCGCAAATTGCTCTAGAGAGATAGAGAGAGAGAGAGAGATACGAGAGGTGCAGCTTTTAGCGCGCGACGACTATGACACCGGAAATAAGTCCGGTAGCCTGGAAGCCTCCCGGCGCTTCCTGTCTTTGAATCGCGTAGCAGCAGTAGCTTTTGTGTCGCTACTACCGCTACCGCCGCTGTTCTGCTGCTGCTGCTGTAGTAGTAGCAGTAGAACCCGGCGAACGGTGAAAAGGAGCCATGTTAAGTTGTTGCGATGCTTCTACTTTTGAGGATTTCCTTCTTTTCTTTTATTATGCGCTTCCTTTCTTTTTATTTTTTCTTCTTCTTCTTTTTATTTTCCTTTCACTCTTTCCTTCCCCCTTCCTCGCTACTGTTGCTGCATCGCTTGCTCGGGATATTGCTCTTTTGTAAGAAGATTTGATTCGAGAAAAGGGATTGCGCTCAAACGTATTTCGCAACGTCGTGTGGTTATGCCAAGTTTTGCGAATTCGAATGTAAATTCGCTTCGTTGGTAAGGCTATAAAATTTATTGATTCGGAAGAACGATGCCAAATAGTATTTAATTATCCCTCAGTTTGATAATTATCGAAAATTAAATTACAGCTACAGCCGCATTGCCATTCGGTTCGGATAACAAAGAGTTTAATCTTCAGATTTAGTAAAAACGAACGCAAATTCAATCAGAGTCATTGGATGAACGAAAACGAGTAAATCTAAAAAGGAAGGGGAGAATTAAAAAAAAAAAAAAACAAAATCCGATCGGTCGAAATCAAAAGGAACCTTTATCTTTCCTTTCTCCTCTTCCTCTCTCTCTCTCTCTTTCTCTCTCTCTCTCTCTCTCTCTCTTCTTCTTTCTGGAAATGGTCGATTTACAGTCATTAAGCGTTCATTTATATGCCGAGGTAAAAATCCTTCTCTGCCCTTTTCCAGCTCCAAAATACGAGAACGAATGGGCCGGCCGCCTTGTGTATATGTCTCTCTCTCTCTCTTTCTCTCTTTTCGCCCCTCGATTAATCCGGAAAACGAGATTACCGTTCCGCATATACGTACTACTCTTTCTTTCTCCTTTGCTCGATCCGCGCTGTTAACTTAAATTGATTATCGCTTCTCGAAATAATGACGGGCCTTATCGCGCGCACGCCTCGAAAGTAAATTGTATTCTTCTAGGACGGCGAGCCGTCGAATTATGGACGCGACGCATTGTTTTAAAGGAGTGTCGGAGATCTTGAAGGAATGGGACGAATTTGGATGGGCAAGAGGGGAGAGGGAAGGGAGAGAAGGACGGCTCGTTTTTAACGGAAAGAATTGGGGGATGGAAGACGACTGCTTTGAATAATTGAGGGCTTTGAATGAATATTCAATTGGTGTAATTTAAGAGAGAAAGAGAGAGAGAGAGAGAGAGAGAAACAAAAGTAGAGAGAGGATGAGTTGGATGAGATGGCCCACTTGAGAGTTTTAGGTTCGACTCGTTTTTTTAATGACGAACTTTATGTTTTTCCTACAGAACTTTATTGAACTATGTGTGAGACACGATTTTTAATGGCAAGTTGCATTAAAGTTACTTGTTTTTATAGATCCTATAATTTATCTTCGTATCTAAACAGCTCATTACTTGTATTATTCCCAATTAACGTGGGTAAAATTAAGACTTGTCAAAGAAATTTTGACAACACGTTATTCTGGTAACTAAAAAGTATACTTGCAAACTTAAGCATCCTTAATAAATATTGTACTCAAATCTTGTTCATAAAAGTAAAATACTGATTTTTTTTTATATGCAAATTACGTGATACTTTCTCAAAGCATTATTATTTTAAAGTTGATCATTAAATTTTATTTCAGTTTCCTTTAAAAAAAAAAAAGTTTTCAACAGAAGTATTCTACTATAAAACGAAGCACACATAAATCTCATAGTATAACCAAAGACCTACATAATAGAATCGAAAATAAACTAAAATAAAATCACGAGCTACGCAAAGCACTTTTTACAAAAAAAAAAAAAAAAAAATAATAACAATATTGAATCGCTTTTCTTTACTTCACCTATACGTACATACGAACAATCGCGTAAATTTATATCCCAAAAGCCTCCGAGTAAGCACCGGGAAAAATTTCGCGAAATACAAGACAGCTAATAGAATCAAATTCATTCCGCATTCGGCTAAAGCTTTTCGACGGCGGAGAAAATGTAAAGGGGAATATAACGTGCATATATATATATATATATATATATCTAAGGGAACGGTATATTATTATCGAATCAATATATCGAGATAGAGGAAAATAGTAGTAAGACGACAAAGTGTTTCTTTTATACCAACGGAAATTTCACTGCAAAAGTAGGACGCCAATTTTTCTTCTAGCTCTTCTTCGATTTATCTACTTACGTGTGCATGCATATATGGTAAATATGTTTATATATAGTTATGTGTAGATATAAATACTGTATATGCGCTTTGTAATTCTTGATTCAAATGCGAAATCTTCCTACGAAGGAAAAATTTGCTTGTGTCTAAATGTGCGTATATTGAAAAATGCTACCGAGATATTACCGTTAGGTACGCGTTCGACTTTGATTTCTTTCTTGATCGCTTCGCCTTTTCTCTTTTTTTTATTGTATACTAGTATCGTATACGCGAAGCTTTTGTCATACTTAGTGACGTTATTTCTTTTGTATTAGATAATCGATTCGAAATCGGATAAAATGACGACATGAATGTGTAGCCGTACGTTTGTGATTTATTATTCATACCACAAGAGTTTGTTGAAGCGTTATGTATACGTAAAAAGAATGTAAACTTACAAATATGTCAACTATGTGCCGTCAACTGCGATAGTTAGTATTGTAACACTGATTGATGACTTACCTGAAACAAAAAATTAAATGTCATTAATAAAGTATTTGAATCGTTATAAAAAATATAACTATTTATCATTTATATAAAACTTTAATTCTTTTACGTGACAAATAAAAATTCAACTGATAATAATTAAACATGAATATTTTATCGTTGTAACCCTGCACATATCTTACATCAGTTGTGCCTAGTCATTTCAACCATATATCCTTATCGTTTCATTCAACGTCAAGGTGACGTTTACCTTAACCGATAAGATGACGCGTATTGTTATACCTGAAAAGATCCGAAAATCTTTATACAAGCGATGTCTCATTTTTGTCCAATATGGCTGACTAAACCCAGACCACGACTACTTTCTCTTTTACTTTTTCTCCATATCAATAGGTTAAAGTTTTTGAATTTGTTGAAATGTTTGGTGAGAAAATGTTGATAAAAAAATGTATAATTTTATTTTTTTCATCCTTTCATTTAGCATTATATTCAAAGTATAAACAATATTGTTTAATTTATTTTGGTAAAGTATTGATTTCATATTTAAAAATAAATTTTACAAATAAATGTTATTTTATGTTTTCAAAATTTTGAAGCACATTACAAACGACATGAAATTACCGTAAACACCCGTAACAAATTACCGTTTACACTTCGTCATTACACTCCAATTATCTTCAAGGGCTACGTACATCGGTAGCATTACGCAGTAAGTGAAATTAATTTTCCACCTACATGCGAATTATCGATTCTTCCGAATAATCGATCATCGACAGCCGTTGGTCGCAAACGACAAACGTTGTATACGTAGCGTAAGCGTCCCACGTGATATCGGTAAGACTTGAATATAGAGATTAAGCTATAAATTCGAACGTGACTCGAGCGTAATCGTGATGAATAAACGTCTTTCGCAAAGCGGTTAAGCAAACACGATTATAGGTGTACGTATGTCAAAGTAGCAAAAATTATAACGGCAAGAACTGTTCGGTTGAATAACTTTTTGGTAATCGTTCGAAATACTGCGAGTTAATCGTCATTGGTGATAGCCTTGATACTTTTGCTGATTTTAAATTATAAGAGCTACGATTTGATGCAATTTAAGAGCAAAATTTTTTTTAAAATCCGTAAACATGAATGTACTGTAATCAATTTTTTAATATAATAAATTTTACTTCAGTACTGTAGTATCATTTACACTTTGATTGTGGAAATGATATTGTTACTATAAAACGCCGAAAAACAATTAAATTTTTACAAACATATTGTTCAAAATACAATTTTAGTAAATTGACTTCCAATATTCAGTAAGTTTCGATGCAACCAACGTTTCAAAATACAAACCAATCCGACTAAAGTTAATCGTAAAAGAAAAAAAAAAGAAAAAAACTAAGAAAAAACTCGAAATAAAAATTCACGAATAAAGGTAGAAAGATGAAAAAAAAAAAAAAAAAAAAAAAATGAAGACCAAGTCAGTAAGAAAAATCAAAGAAAAACAGCGACCTGCAGTGTGTCGTAGAAGCTTGCAGGTGGAAAAAGGAGTCGCACCCGAAAGAAAAAGAGAGAGAAAGAGAGAGATAGAAAGAGAAAGATATAGAAAGCAAGCCGCATTACAGAAGGCATATAACGTGCGATGCGGCGGTGACAGCCAATGAGCGCACGCGAGACGGAAATGCAATGCGGCGGGCGCAGTTTTATGCGCAGACGCGAGGAGGCGGAGTTGCAGTAGTCTCTTTCACCCTCTCTTTCTCTTTCTCTCTCTCACTCTCTCTCTCTCTCTTTCTCTCTCTCTCTTTCTCTCTCTTATGCTCTTACCCTCTTTCGCGAAGGCTTCTCTTCTGAGTATAGATTGCAGCCGCTTGTAGGTATATACACCAAGCCGGCATTTGCCCCGTCGTTTCGAGTTTTCTTCCGGAGCAACCTATCCTCCTATGCTTCCATATATTTCGTATGCTTTTTTTTTTGTTTTGAGTAGCCAAGAGGTTTTTTTATTATTTTAGTTGTTACGTATTTTTTTTTTTTTTTTTTTTTTTTTTTTTTTTTTTTTTTTTTTTTTTTTTTTTTTTTTTTTTTACTTTGGAAAAATTTTGTTCATGGAATATTTTCGATTGTCGAGATTGAGTTAATTTAAAGGGGATCGGTTTTACTTATCTATTTACTGCATATTTTCGTTTTTATACGTCGAAATAATATTTTCAAAAGTCGATAATGCAATCTAATGATTTTTTAATAAATAATTGTTGTGATTAAATAAATAAAATTTTTTATCCAATTTAAAATCTGCGACAGAATTACCATTTTTCGAAAAAAAAAAAAAAAAAAAAAAAAAAAAAATCAATAATCCTATTATTATTTATAATAGTTAATGTGCACAAGGCTGAACAAAAATATAGCACGAGTTTAAATACACACGTGTCAAGAATATATAATTACGATTATACTTTATTAATTATACGAGACAAATATAATATGAAATCAAATTTTATTTAATTTATGAAAGAAAATAATCAATTTTTTTTAGAAATAATATACTTTTTCTATTTTCATATGCACATGTAATCGCGATATCGAATATTCATTTTTTCTATTTTATTGTACAATAATATTTCGATAATACATTTACAAAATTCTGTCTCCAAAACTAATCTAATTATACAATCGTAAACAATCTAATTTCTAAAAGCAATCATAGAAAATTTTATGTTTCTTTTTTACGCATTAAAAAAAAAAAAAAAAAAAAAAAAAAAAAAATATATAAAAATTGCACAGAAAAGGCAAACAAAAATAATGATAATTATCACATTTTTTCCTCATCGACGGCAAGAAAGATAAAGAAAAAAAAAAAAAAAAAAAAAACTGAGTCTCCATCTTCTCGAGTATCGACAACGACGAGGTGTCCCTTGCGATATATACGCACGCGCGTGTAACACGCGTGTGTAACACGCGTGTGCGTTCACACGCATCGTCGAGCCATAATATACATAAACGCGGCGATGAATTCAACGGGAAACGCATCGCAACGCCATACACACCTTACCTTCCCCGCACGCGTACACATACACACTGTGCAGATTAACGTGAAACGAAGGACGACGACGAAGGGAGAAAGAATCTTTTCCGTTATAACGCGTAGATAGAGAGTAACGCGCGAGCTCTCGAGTCTATTTATAAAGCGTATAACGCATACGTATGTTTATCGAAATGAATCGCTTGCCTTCGCGTTGGGGATTAACGAAGGAAAATGGATTCGCGCTCGTTTGTTTAACCTCAACGGTTTTGATGTGTGCGCGTGCGTGTGTATACCGAAATTTGCGTTGTTTGATTTCGATAATTTTAACGTCTATATTAACGTATATTGAAAATTTACTTTCATAATAATTCGCTTGCCGCTATATCGTTTTCAAAATCATTATAAATTTAATAGAGTTATAGATGATTTAGAATTAAAACGTATTTATTTCATAATTGTTATTATCAAATAAACAAAATTATGATTGTTTATATGCTTTCAAATTATGCTTTGATTTTTCAAGTTATTATATAAAATATATAAATTGCATAAATTACATGAAATACATACATTTTTAAAATTTTTTTTTTGACGTGTTTGAAATTCAAACTATTTTCTATAATGCTTTTTTCCAACCATAAATTTATCATTCCATTAAAATTAAAAAGAAAAAGAAAATTATAAAATTTAAGTTCAAGCCATCAAAAAATCAAAAGAAAAGAAAAAAATAAAATTATCAAGCAGCAAATGTAATCTTCTTCACGTTGTAACACGACGTATAAATATTTCAGAACACGATTCGGATTTCCGCGTGGATAAATCCGCGCGCAGCCAACGTACGGAATCCTGTGGCGTCCGACGAGTAGTAAAAAAATCCGTATCCTTTATGTACAACGTACAGACATGTGCGCGCGAGTAAAAGAAGATGAAAAAGAAAAAAAAAAAAACGTGAATTCTCGCGTACATGCTCATGAAAAAGCGCGTCGAGGTGAGAAAAGAAAAAAAACGAAAAAAGTACGCGGAGTATGAGTAAAGTTTCATTACACGTAGCGTTGATAATGAGCGAATAAAGAAAAGAGCCGAGCGGATTGCTTCTATTTTCGATCGCAGTGTCAAGGTTATCGCCGCGCATCGTCGATGAGTTTTCCAAAAGTTTATGAACCGAGAAAAGAACTATGTTAATGTTGTTTACAATTGATAGTTAAGGCGTTTATTAAAACTCAAAAATAATAATCGTATCGTTTGAAAGTCAATCACTAAAAGCATTAATTTTCTTAAATTAAATTATTTGTGTCGAAACTAATGCGTAAAATGTGTGCTATTTTTGTAATAATAAAAAGTGTGGAAAATGCGATACTTATATTCATAAACGAGCCGAGAATTTATTCAAGAACTTTGAAAGTTACAAGTTTTTACATAGTTTTATAATAATAGCGCGAAAAAAAAAAAAAATAAATAAAATTAAGAAAAAAAATCTGTAAATTATAAGTAGTAAAATCTCTGAAATTTTCGTTTACATTAAAAGAACAAATAAGGCACTTCATTACTTTCTTATTCTCAAGAGTTAAATTAATGTAAACAACGGAATATACAAACATTTTCTCCGCGCGCTGTTTAATCATTGTGGAAAATATCTTACGTATAAAAAAACTCACATACACGAGAGATGCTTAATGAAATATAAAACTCTTCTTTACCGTATAACGATATATCAGGAGAGAAAGAGAGACGGAGAGGCGTACGACAATACCACCGAGAGAAAAAAAAAAAAAGCAGCTCGCACGCGCTCGCAGAGAAAAAAAAAAGCCTCAACTGGGGTATAAGCATGAAAGTAAAGAAAAACACGAGAAACAAAGCGGGCGCGAGCTCGAGAAATAAGCAGAGAAACGAATAGAAAGTTCGAGAAAGAAGGAAGAAGGAACGTCTATCGTCTCTCTTCGGCTTTGAGAGAGAAAAAGATGAAACGACGTAGAAAAGAAAAAAAAAGTCGTGGGGAGGGGAGGGGAGTAGAGGCAAAAAAGAGTGGAGAAGAAAAAGGCTTATATATCGGCTTGAGGTCGGGGATACGCTTGGAAGAGCTTGGGAATATGTCTCTCTCACTCTCACTCTCACTCTCTCTCTCTCTCTCTCTCCGTTGTGTGCGAAACTATGCAAAAGAGGGAAAGAGCGCGCGCCTGTCGCAACGCAAGAAAAAACTGGCAAAAGGGATAAAGAGAATGAGTGAATGTGAGAGAGAAAAAGAGCGAGAGATAGGTTATGTTTACTACTCGTGTTTTACACACATGTTTTTTTTACGGACGACGTGAATAAGAGCGAATTACGTGTATCGGTGTTGAGATAACGACAAAAAATTCATCGCGCGTTGGTTGGATATCATTTTCATCGCTGTTTACTTGTTATTCCCAACGAGACTTTTTATTATTATAATATTAATAAGGTTTTAAAGATTAATATATTTATTTATTACAAGAAACTGTAAAATAAACTACTTTGTACGAACAAAATAATCCTAAATTCAGCGTGACGTAAAAAAATCTTCAAAAATTTGTTTATAATTGCTAGTTTATTTCCCCGGATTGATAGATAATTGTCAACAAGTTATATTATTGCACATTCAAATAATACTTTTCAACTTAGAAATAAGGTAATTTCTGTTCGCTATTAATTTCTACTTCACGCGCCAAATATTAACTTTTTAAGGAGCAAAGTCGGTTTATCGATATTCAATCTTTTTATATTTGAAAAAAATAAACAAGTGATTCGCGTGGGACGCGAAAAATATTATGTCAACATTATTGATGTGTCTATTAAATAAACGATGATATAATCATTACCGTTTATAAATTTTTAATTAAACTGACATATCGCTGCAATAGAAAGTGAATATTTCACTTTAATTTTACGATAACAAAAATAAATTGGCGATTAATTTTAAACATTAAATTTTATCGATAAGAATATTTTTAAACGAAAATTTTGTCGACGAATCAATTCGGAAAATTAAAAAATTGCAGTAAAAAAAAAAAAAGATATACACGTAATTATAAATTATTAGCTTCAAGTTCTTTTATCATTTATTGCAGTACAAGTAATTCGCAATGGAGGAATTGTTTGACTGGTATAAAAGGTTTAAAAATAGATTTAAATTGGGATAAGTTAATTTGCATTTAGAATAAAGCATCATTCGAACAAGTTAACTCGAAATTATTCACGTATTTTAGCCAGAGTGAGAGAGATTTTAAAAATTTTAACGGGCGAAATCATAAATTGAATTTTTACGACTACCTTGTAATGTACTTTTTTTTTTTTTTTCATTACTTTTGATCCTAAATATAACATTAAAAATTTAAGCGAATATACGCAATGTTCGTAAGTATGTTAATATTTAATAACATTGGAAAAATTGAGGCGATAAACAACGTTATATTTATTTTACGCAAAATTAATTTCCACATTGCTTGTAATTTATAAAAAGATCCGTAAAATCATTTTATTGATGAAATTTTCTTCCTACAACGATTTTCCATTTTCTTGCTTATAAAAATGCGTCGCTAGATTGAAAGGCATCGCGCAATCGTTTCTGCATAAACAATAAACAACGAGAAAGAAGAAGAATGAGAAAAATGAAAAAAAGCGAATGAAAAAAAATAAAAACACAAGGAACTCGCTAAAGTAATAAATGAAAAATAATCCGCATAAATTTATATCGAGCGAAGCCAACGAAATTCATTATGAACCAATCGATATACGCGCGCTGGAGTCGCGCATATTGATGTAGCGTTCGTGAGATTCAAAATCTCTATATCTTTCTTTCTCTTTCCCTATTCGGATGCAAATTTCGCTAATAAGAGCGCGCCATTTTCTCTCTCTCTCTCTCTCTCTCTCTCTTTTTCTCTCTTTCTCTTTCTTTTTTATCTCTTCTTTTGCGAAAACTAATCATCGAAAAATAAGAAAGAAGGGGATCGCAAAATTGCCTCGAAGAACTACGGAGATATAAGAAAGTGTTTTGGAGCGCCCTTGGGAATATTGCAGAAAAGTTGATATAATTCGAAAAAGAAAGAGATAAAAGGAAGCTATCAAGAGAGAGAAAGAGATAGATGAAAAAAAAAAGACTTTAAGAGAAAAATACATCGAATAAAATGAATGATCAAATATGCAAACTACATAATTGTTCAAACAAGATAAATAAATCTAAAAAAAAAATTTTAAATCATCTCAAACGAGTATACAGTAATAAAAATGATAAGGATAAGTATCAATATTGAAATTCATCTGAAACCAATCGATAAGTTGAAATGAATAATATGTAAACATTCGTTTTCTTCTTGCCAAATTTAAATTCGATATTTTAATTTCAAATTAATGAAAAACGATAGAGCACCGACGCATAAAAAAAGAGAGAGAAAGAGAGAGAGAGAGAGAGAGAGAGAACGAAAAAAAGAAGAAAGAAAATAGAGATAATAAAAGAAGGAGGATAAGTAGATAAGTAAAAAAGAGAACGAGAAAGATAGAGAGAGAATGAAGAGAGAAAGTTACGAAGAAACATAGAAATGAAGAAGGGGGATATAAAAACGTGGGAAGAAAAGAAAAGAGGTAAAGGATAAAAGGTCTCGGGCGGCTCTCTCTCTCTCTCTTTCGGCCGATCATACCCGGTTTTTGCGGATTTAATAACTTGGAGTTTAATTAACTACTGGAAGTTGTGACGGTGTGCCGCTGCTGCTCCCGGTGATCGATTCCCGGGGAGTGGCTTTTTCCCAGGGACTTACTTCCTTGCCCGCGCGCAAGCTTATATACACGCGCGCCTTATATGCACCTCTCTCTCTCTCTCTCTCTCTCTCTTTCCTCATCTTTTTATTTCACCTTCTTCGATTCTCTCTTTCTCATTTCGTCTTTTTTTGCTTTTGGTTTTCGTTTTTATTTTTTATTGCTACGATATAGGTTGACGAAGGTATTTAGTGATTATTATTATCGACGTGTGAATCTGCTAATAACCGAGGAAAGCTTTTTGGTAAAAATTGATGGATCAAGAGTTCATTGTGTTGTTAATGGTCTTTTTTTATTTATTTATTTTTTTTTATACGTAAATGCTAATATTGTATCATTATGTTTAATTATTTTTTGAAGTAGAAAATTATTTTAAAATTTGAAAAATTTCAACTAAAACGTATGAACGCAAATTATACTTTATGATAAAAATTTTATATCAATTTGCCTTTTATCTATACTATTTTACCATTCTTAAAATTTTAATCAAAAAATTCATTTAAAATTTCACAATATAATATGAATTTTAATTATTAACTTAAATTTTAATGTAAAATTTACCCAATTATGTTCGGCCAAAGTAGATAATCAAAAAAGACTAGAGACAACGAAAAATAAATAAGAAAAAAAAAAAAAAATAAAAAAGAAAAAAATAAGAACCAAGACTTCTTACAAATCGACTAATTAAAAGTTGAATCCACATAATCGGAACAAAGCTCTACAAACGAGAGGAAGACGTACCGTTAAAAAAGAGAAAAAAAAAAAAGGAAGAAATTACAAACTAAACTCCAACTTTTGCCGAAAGATAAACAGTATCGAAGATCCGGCTGAAAGTTATAACGAGTTGAGTAAAACTGCGAACGTATATACATATATATATATATATATATATATATATATATATATATATATACGTACAGAGTCATATAGTCATGGATGGATAATGTCAAGATGCTTGCAACGATGAATGACGATGTTGGGTAGAAAAATATTTTAAATCGATAATTTTTTTTTTTAAATATATTGATGATGTTTTTGATAAGAGTTATTATGTATTCGTATTAGCTAATTCGAAAATTGTTTTTAAAATTGTATTGCTAACAATTTCTAATACTTGAAGATACTTTTTTAAAGTTAAATTATTGATCATTTTGACGATTGAAAGGAAAAATTTTTATCAAGAGTTAAAATTTTAATTTTAATGGAAATTTTTCGAGAAACACTAATCTGTTTTGTATAAAATTATTTTGTTACTACTTGATAAATCATGTAAACGATTATTTAGTTTCAAGTCTAAATGAAACATTTGTAACTATTTAAAAAATAATTTAAAGTTGCAATTAAATAATGATAAAAACTGCATGATGAGTTAGCTTCGATGCAAGTTTCACATAAACATTAAAATCATTTAATTCTAATGGTCCAAATAAAATCGCGAGTTCACTCGAGGTCGTAAAAGTTTCAAAGAAACACTTTTGTTCGAAAAAAAAAAAAAAAAAATAAGAAGGGAAAAACTTAATTCATTTAAATCCTATTTATCAAAGTTAAATCTAGAGTGACCAAAAATACAATTCAAGTGCGATCTCCTTTCGCGTACGCAAAGCAGAAAAAAAAGAAATGTAGGTACCAACGAATTTCCCCCAATAAAGCAGACCCTAACTTTCTATTACTCTCTCTCTCTCTCTCTCTCTCTCGCTCCCTCTTTCTCTTTCCCTCCAAAAAGCGAAACGTTTTAATTACCAGCTCGGGCAATTCAACGATGCACCTGTAACCCCAGGGCTTCGGTATCGCCATTTGTCTCTTCTCGCTCCGGGGAAATTTATTCCCGACGCGCGCGTTCTCTCTCTCTCTCTCTCTCTCTCTCTCTCTTTTTTCTTTCTTGCTCGCTCACTCTCTCGCTCGCTCTTTCTCTCTATTTCTCTCTTTCTCTTGCAACGGTGCACAAAAACCATTTTCTTTCTTTTTCCCATACTCTTTTAGGCTGAAAATCCAGCCAAGCACCGTCGAATCGTACGATCGTATATCTCTCTTTCTCTTTCATTCAAGAGACGAGCAAAAAAGAAACAGAAAATGAGACAACGAGACAAAGAAGGGAGGATGAGAAAGAGAGAAAGAAAGAGAGAGTGCACAAGAGCGGCAGCTTTTTGTTGCTCGCCCTCGACAAAGCTCCTTGGGAATATTGCTCAGAAATTCCGCGCGCTTCTTTCGATTGTCATACTTCTGTCTTGAATATTAATTATTCGAGCGGTATCGGATACCCCGGATAAGCGTTGCTGCCGAGACGGTGAATTATGTACGCATACGTATATTTATATATAAATGTATATACTTGGAAATATATCTATATCTATATCTATATATATATATATATATATATACACCAGGTAAGTCATTTATCTTGGCACAATGTTATAATTATTTTTAATGGCGTTATTTCAAAAAAAGATTTAAACAAAACTTTTAGGGTTTCAAAGAGGTCAAATAATGGTAACCTTCAATTTGATCTTGACCTTCAAAATATTTAGAGGTTGATTTTTTCAAATGGGAAGCCCTATTTTTGACTCTGGAAATGAAAAGAGCGAAAAATTTCACGTCCAAATGTGAATTTTCAAAATGACAGATCCAAGATGGGGAAAGATTTTTGATAATCAACAAATTCAAGTCAGACTCGGTTTACGGGAGTTTTGGGGTCGTTGATCATGAATCGGCGCTTAAATTCACTAAATTCAAAATATCAAATTGACTTGGTCCACCACCTTGGACACACCATCTTGAATTTTCAATCTTTATATATAGTGAGTGTGCATGTATATATATATATATATATATATGCACACTCACATGCACACATGTATAAAGAAATGAGAGATGTATAAAGTCTCGAGTTGTCTCGCTCTTTTTGCGATCGACAGTGAGACTCGCGAGCGAGAGATATTTTACTTATTTAAAGATAAGAAAGAGAAAGAGCAAGAAAGAGAGAGACAGAGAGAGACGAAAGGGAAAGAAGACGAACGAGGCGGGAGTTTCTTTGTCTCTTGCCGCGTCGGTAATTCGATTGAAGCTATTCTTTTAACTGATTGAAGAAAATGAATCGTTAAAGGCCCGCCCTGGCTTAATAGACGCGATCTTTTTCCGCTCCGCGTTTTTCTTTTCCTTTTGTTTCTGTTTTTTTTTTGCTTTGCTCTCCTTTCCTTTTTATTTTTCATTTTCGTTCTCGTGGATAGAAATGTGAGCCGCTTCTTAATTATCTCAATTTCGGATAGTATCTCTCAATTTTAAGTAAATTACGTTTAAATTTAAATATTTAAATGTTAAATTTTATACGCATTTATATAATTTACATGTGTATTTGAAAACAAATGAATTTAATCTTATTTTATAATTTCTAAAAATTGCACGTGCAGAGATAAAATATTTTCATTATAAAATTATACTAATCGGAATTAATCCAAATTCTTTAAATACTATACTCGCCCATCATTTTGTAAAATCAAATGAATAAATAAAAGAAAAAAAAGCAACGAAAATCAAATCGTTCACCGTTACCCCCGAGAAAACTAAGATAAAGCAATCAAATCCTCGGACAGATCTCAATCGTCTCGAGCTTTCCCACCTTTAAAGCTTTATCCACAACAAAATCCCCGTCGACTTTTCGCGACAACAACCGCGCGGTCCAATATAACCAGCGAAAAGGGGGAAGAAGATGGGGCGGAAAGGGGGGCGGTGGGAAAGCAGATAGGAGAGAACGGGTAGTACGCTCACGCGGGCGCGTCGGCATTTGTATAAATTAGTCGTGGGAGTCCCCAAAGGGGTTGTCGTACCCTTACTCTCTCTTCCACACGACGTATACAGACAACAGCAGCCATGCGTCTTACCAAGAGAGGGAGAAGAGAAAGAGAGAGAGAGAGAGAAAGAGAGAGAGAGAGAGAAAGAGAGAGAGAGAGAGAGAGAGAGAAAGAGAGAGGCACATGGCTCTCGGGACGACTGTCCGGAATAATCAAGACTAACAGCCTTGGCTGATCCTTTGCCGTCGCGCGGTTTTCTTCGCGCGTACGATGGCCCCTTACCCCCTCCCCCTACACACTTCTCTCTCTTCTGTCTCCTTCTGTACGCTATAAGGATTTATGTCACAATAACGTCACTTTGCCAAGAAGATGCTGATGTTACCTTGCTACTCGAGATTCGTTTTCGTGACTCGAGTATGCGCGTTGCGTTTCTTTTTACTGTTTTCTTTCTTTCCTTTCGATAGAAGAAATATGACTTTTGCAAGTTTCGATTCCGAATGGATGAATTTTTATGGTTCGTATAGTTGAATGATGAAAGTAGGAGAAAAAATACGATAACTACTTGTACGTATCCGTACGAAAAAAAAAAAAGTTTGAACAAAAAAACGTTCGATACAATCATTAATTTGAAATAAGCAATATAGATTATCGAAATTTACCCTTCGAAGTGTACAATCATTTCTTTGCTTTTTTTATCATGCATTAGTTTAGCAATAAACTAAACGATATTTTTTTAAACATCGAGCTTACGTGTAATCTTTATTTAAAAATGTAACCTGTAATTGCAACTCTTACTGAACATGAAAAAAAAAAAAAAAGAAAAAAAAACAGCCAAAGATGGGTAAATAATGTAAAATGTATATAACTCTATGAATATTGATTAGTAAAGCTAGATTCGTTTTGCATAATTTACATAATGCATAATGTATAAATAATTAAGTTAAGAGATGCAAGGTTAAGTTTACTTTACGTTTTAATTTATTCATAATTGTTAAGCTTACTTTACAGATATTACATTCTTAAAGAATCTTCAAGCTCGATGCAAAAACTCATTAATTGTGAATACGAATAAATTGATTCGTCGGATTACGATTAATAGATTTTTTATACGTAACATTAAAACCTTTCAATCATCTAGACTTTTGATATTAATGAATTTCATAAAAAAAAAAAAGATAATTATATATTTATATATATATATTTATATATTGCTATGATGAAATAAAAATTTTCCACCAGCGGGATAATCACTGTATCATTAAAATGGCTCGTACCACGTCTAATTATTACTTTGTTCTTAATTATTTACATAGCAAAATATTATAATACGCAGCTCTTATATTATCAAATATTAAACTTCTATATTTAGCGAAGTTTCACCTTAAAAGGGTAAAAACGAATGACGAGGATGACTAGTGGGTGCATAAAAAAGAAAAATCTGCTAATTGTTAAACTATACGTACGTTAACTTATACGAAAACGCGACGAATTTTATTCGCTAAAAAAAAAAAAAAAAAAAAAAAAAAAAAAAAAATCAAACGCATACACGTATGGCGTGGTTAACTATCTTATCGTTCGATGAGAATATGTCACAGAGCGAATAACAGCTTTCGGTTTTACACAAGTCGGCGATAATATGATCGAGCGGGTGGCCGAACATAATTACACTTCCCCGGTGATGTGAGAGAGAAGCGGAAGGTTCGCGCGTCCCTCGGGCTGATTTAGAGAAAGGAAAGAGAGTGCAAGTAGGAGAGAGGGTAAGCGAGGTTGAATTTAATGAGAACCGCTGGCAAAGAATTCGCCATCGCGCGCGAGCGCAATCAGAGTTGATTGTCGCCCAAGTGTTTAGCCGTTGTTATCGTTGTTGTTGTTGTTGTTGTTGTTGTTGTTGTTGTTGTTGTTGCCGTCGTTGTCGCGTGCCCACACCTCTTGCGCTGTTTCCCCTCCACGAGCACCGCGTTTACGTCTCTATTGTCCTATTGATTAGATTGATGGAGGAATGCAAGCGCAACCGTCTATGTGTTTGCGTGTGTGCGTAGAACCCGAGGGTTTATTGATTCTTGGCCGCGTGTTTTGTGTGTAGACGCGCCTGCACGCGCTATACATCCTCCTCGCACGCTTGCATTATCTGATGGATTAAGAGGTGCTGAGAACAGGATGGATGTGTGTGTATATATATATACGTATGTGTATAATGGTAAGCGTGCGACGAGGTTGTGAATGAAATTTGTAAAAGTATAGTTTTAGCATCGAATGCGTATGTAATATCCGATTTGGGCTTCTTTTAGTGAATTATTAATCGGAAATTCACAAGTTTTTAAAAACTCGTTATCGGTAACAAAATTCGCTGCTATAAATGTTATCTTTTTATTTTAAGTTTCGAGGACGCGAGAGGTAATTATTATAAGTAGATCAAAATCATAATAATAACGTATGCTTTACAAAGCAATCTATTAATAATTAATTGATCGGCAAAAGAGATTTTTTATCGTGTTTTTTTTTTTTTTTTTTTTTTTCATGCTGTTTGACGAACGCTATTGTATATTTATAATTACGATATTGTGCATTGACATTGCATTAATATTTTAACGACTATTAATAAAACGATGAATATGATTAATTTCTACCATTAAAATTTAAAGAATGCACATTAATATTTTATACATTGAACCACCACTTTAACAATCCTAAAAAGACAATCTGACCACCAATGAATGATAGAAAAGTAGCAAAAAAAAAAAAAAAAAAAAAAAAAAATAGAGAGAGTAAAAGCATAGCAAAAGGCGACACAAATCGGCGTTAAAATTCATCACCTCTACAGTTCTCGCCCGTAAATAGAAACATCTGTCGGGGATTTTACGCTTCCAGAGCAAGAGCAGAGGAGCTCGCGGAGAGAAAGAGAGAGAGAGAGAGAGAGAGAGAGAGAGAGAGAGAGAGAGAGAGAGAGAAAGAGAGAGTGAAGGAGAGTACAGGGATAGGAAAAGACCAGAGAGAAGGGGAGCAAACGCGATTTCTCGTCCTACCCGAGGCTAATCCTCCTTGGTTTGCCGAACTTTCTATATAAAGCTCCGGGAATTGAGATAATCTCGCGACAGCAAGTTTCTGTACGTACGCGTCTAATCCGCGGGAGTTAATGTCGGACCGAGCGTACTTCGATCCTCTCTCTCTCTCTCTCTCTCTCTCTCTCTCTCTCTCTCTTGGTTAGACTACACATACACACCGTTGTATCAAACGGTGTTTCTTCCTACTATAGATCCTAATGTCCTTGTTGCTATGTGTTTTGGATGAACGCTTTTTCGTTGGGCGCGTGCACGAAATGTTCGACGGAAGTTTTGGTATTTCTTGGCATTTGTGCGCTAATCTTGTTATGCTTCATTAGACCAAGATTGTTTTTTTCTTTGACTTTCGATTTATTTTGTTATCTTTCTTTGTCTTAGTTTTATTACGACGTTGGTTATTTTCTAATTCGACGAAAATAAGATTTTAAGTAAACAATGTATTTTAAACATTTTTTATTACTGATATTTTTTTTAAATTAAATTAATAATTTTATCTTTTAAAAAAAATTAAAGCAGCAAATAAAACTTTTAAATATTTTTAATTCAATTAATTTTCTCTTAACGAATAAATAAATAAGCAGTCAATAGGGAACATTAAATGCAAATATAAAACATTAGCCGATCGAACAGAAATATCAAAGATATCACATTGACTTAAAAATAAAAAGAAAAGGTAACTACCAAAACACAAGAAAAAGCGACAGCAAAGGGAAAAAAAGACGAGAAAGAAAGTATATCTATAAGAGAAAGAGAAAAAGCATAAGTCTCTTCATCTCGGAGGCTGTCGGGATCTATATGGACTCGGGGGACTTGCAGTTATTAGCTTCCGCTTTTCCTTCGTTCCGCCAATATTCGAAAGGAGGAGGAGGAGGAGAAAAGAAAAGTGAAAGAGGAGGAGAGATCATGGGTGAGAGTAGTTTTACGCTCATCTACATAGGCACACGGTCACTCTCCTTCCTTCTTTTTTTTTTTATCTCTCTCTCTCTCTCTCTCTCTCTCTCTCTCTCTCGCTCTCTCTCTATCTCTCTTCATTTTCTTTTTTCTGTATTCCGACGGGAGTCTGATGAATAACTCGCCTATCGATATCGACGCTCTTTCTTTCTTTTCTTTCTGAACTTTAATTTTCTTATATTATTTGAAAGTCTTTTGTCCATTTTTTTCTTTCCGTCCATCAATCTATCAGCTGTACGTATAATGTTACTTACTTTAAATTTTTATCTTCTCACATCGTACACGATGTTTTACGTCAACTACACTTTTACACTTAAATGCGCCTTTTTTTAATTTAGTTCATTTTATCAACAAAACAAAAATGTGTATTACATTCATCCAACATTCTCACACGTAATTCTACAAATCAAACAAAAAACAAAAAAACAAAAAAATAAATTCTCGCATAATTCGTTTACCTTCTTCACCCATCGTGGCATCGTCAAATTTCCCGTCGAGCCAGAAAAATTTAAGCCACACACTCGCGCGCTCGTCTATTCCTTCGGTATTTTATATACCTTTTCCTTTTTTTTTCTCTCTCCTCGATCGGTACCCGCAATAAGGCGAACATCGAGCACGTCGTCCTTTCGATCTCACGAACTGTACACGCAGTTAAGCATCGAAGGAACGCACCAATCGATCATTCAAAAACGCGTTAAGGGAGAAGTCGAATAAGATGCTTGGGTTAGAAGAAGGTGATATAGCAAGGGTAAAAAGAGAGATAGAGGAGAAAACGAGGAAGGAGATAAAGTTTTACGATCCGCGTTATTTAAAGTGCAATTGCTAAGTGCGCGTTTATAGCGAGCTTCTTATTTTGCGCTTTTTTATATCGGCGTTTGTTTTGCTTTTTTCATTTACGATTTGATGCTACTTGTCTCGCTATTGAAGAAGGTTTATTTTCATTTTAGGGTGGGGTTTATTCAGATTTTATGTCGTATATTTAAAAAAATATGTGTGCGATGATCCGTATTTTAAGATCACGATATTTCATTTAAAAACCGAAATAAATATATAATTCATGAATAAAAAATTAATCAATTGAATTTTCTTTTCAATAATTGTACGTACAATATATTTTCAAGAATAACATAAATAAAACAAAACAAACAAAAATCCAAAGTTAATACTCGCGATAAATTTTCATTTAATACACGAGTAAAATTCGAGTAAATTTATTTCAAAGAAAGATAAATAATAAAATAAACTTACGTTATTTATAAATAAAATCCTCTCATTCGAATAATTCGCAGGTACGATAAATCGCCGCTCGTCGATATAATGATAACGATAATCGCATGACCGACGATTACTCCAACGAAATAATTAATTCGGAAAACGTTATAATCGAAATCATTTTTACGAAGAGAAAAAAAAAAAATACGCATCATGGATGAAATTTTGAAAAATCGTAAAAGAGAGAAAAAAAGAGAGAGAGAGAGAGAGAGAGAGAGAGAGAAAGGGGGAGAGATTAACACCGAGAAAATTGGGCGATTTACGAACGCTTGTATCGTAAAATTTACCGAATATATATCGCGTGTATTCGAAAGTAAATAAATCCAGCCTCAAAACCAAAGGCTCGAGATATTAATATAATTCGCAACCTCGCATCGTCATCGGTGTCTATTGGATGTTTCCTACAATCTTTGCTCGGTAAATAGAACCCGAACCGTATCGAATCGAAAATGTTTTCCATATTTGATTTTTTTTTTTTTTTTTTTTTATTTGTTTCATTCTCTGAAAATGAAACTTTGAGCTTTTGCAGTTGCATAAGCGTATGTTTTTTGTATGGATGAATGTTTGCCGGGATGAAACAGAATCGGCTAGCTATGCGTTTATATTTACATGCGGTATTTCATCAAATGAAATAATCTCGCCAAATTTTACGTATTTATAGACACGTGAAGTTTCTTGTAAAATGGTCAAACTCTTTTTTAAAATTATTGTATAAGTAAAAATTAAGTTTTATTAGTATTTTAATTATATTTAAAATTTATATAAAATTACTATTTTATTTACTGATTTTCATCGGTAATAAAACATTAGTATTCACGAGAGAGGATTCAAAGCTAATGAGTTACAATCGAAAGATCAAAAATTTTACGTAAAAAAAAAAAAACAAACAAATTACATTACATATGTTTGATGCACATAATATGGAAAATTTTAAGATCAATATTAAATACATTTCACGTAATTTTAGTGTCTACCAATAATGTCGTGTGTGAACCACGTAATATAAAACGTTCGATGGCATATCCGTATTAATGGACTGCCCACTACACAGGAGAAAGCGATAAAGTATACGAGCGGGAAAATCATCGAATGCTCAGCGATACGTGAAAAAGTCATTATGAGCTCGGAGATCTGACGGGAAAATTTATGTGATTTTCGGGCGCTTGTACGCGTTACGCGTTGTACACCGGGTTCTTTCGTATTCGCTTTATTGTGGATAGCTCGACGTACCCGAGCGCGAATAGAAGATGCAAATATATGTGAATTATTATGGTAATTACAGATATTTTATAATGATTTTTAACGGTGAAATGTTTTATTTTTACGTTAGGTTGTGTACTTTGGAATACGAATCATCAGCTTTCGACTGTTTAAAAAAAAAAAAAAAAATTAATAATATATAAAATAATAATTTAATTGAATTATTTAAAGAAAAACGTTTTTTTTTCAACTTTTTTTCTATTTTTCCTACTTCGCAATTCAATATGAAAAAGTCCAGTATTATTTTAACCTCAAAACATCTCTTTACTCTTCGTTCTAACGGCAACGTCCGACCACATCCTGATCAGCTCCACTTGAATTTCGCTCCCCTTACATAAAGTAAACGTACACATACGTACATTCACTAGCGCATATACTAACACACGTACATCTACGCGTAACCTCTCTTTATTTTCTTACACACCTACACGTATGCGCAGACTCACACACGCATACACACACATAGATACACGTATTCGTATGTTACTCCTTTCCTTCCATCGGAAATCAAATTCCTTCCTTCCACTCCGCAAGAGATTTTTTCCTCTCCTGCGACGCGCCGTCTTTTCCTCCTTTTATTTCGAAATTGCCCTCTTTTCCTCCCCGATATCCTCCTTTTTCACTTCCTCTTCTCTCCTCTTCTCTTTCTTATATTTTTTTTTTCTTTTTTTCCTCTATTCCATTTCTCTTCCCTCGCGATCCGCCTTTCCGTTTTTCCTTTGCCCGCGAAACTTTTTCTTAACGTGATGTGCACACGCCTACTACTACTTCCACTTCTATTACTACCATCGGCGACCTTTCCATCCAGGTGTACTGGCTTTATTTACGTATGTATGCATGTATGTATACATGTGAGACAGGAAATCGATTTTTACTTCGAGATGAGCGCCCGCACCGGGTACTGTGCACATACACGACGAGCAAGAAAAGAGATGAATTTTGTGAGGTGAATACGAGGCGAAGATTGAAATTGATAAATTTTTTAGGCGTATGGTTGAAAAATTATTTTATTAGATTTTCTCGAGAACAAATATCATCCCGTTACGTATGTATGTGAAAATATAATTTCGATGATTTTGCAGTAGTCGAAAACATTTTTGTTGTTACTTAAAATACTACTTTTATGGCATGCATAATATACGTAGACATGTAAAATTTGAATAACTTTTACTATTTATAAAAACAATATTTTTATTTCTTGAATATATAAATATATATTTTTTTTAAGAATCTAGTATATTCCTGTCCTTTTTACCCAACGACTTATTCTTTAGAAAATCGACCAAATATCTGTTTAAACATTCATCCAATTTTTTTTTTTTTTTTTTTTTTTTTTTTGTTAAATTTCACACGACTCATTTTGCAAAGGTGAGCTCGTAAACCTTGAATTTTTTCTAGTCGAAATCAACGCCGGATGCATTCCGTGTCATCTTCTCTACACTTGAGCGAATGAAAAGAAAAGATCACCAGCGCGAATTTACTGAGTATAGAAAACGAAAGAGTTAGGAGAATGACACAAGAGGAAAGAGAAAAGAAGCCAACTGCAAAAGGTAGAAAGAGAAAGAAAGAGAGAGAGAGGAAGTAAGAAGAAGCCGAACGACGGCAATGACTATGAAATCGAATGGTTCGTCGGCCAAGTAACGAACGCTTTCGCGAAACGACTTCATAACGGAAAGTTTCCTGCCAGCATCTTTCGTTTTACCCCGCTGCCGAATCTTTTTTGACTATTTTTTACCCCCCCCCCCTGCAAGATATGTATGTGTTCTCGCGTGATTTCGCGTGTGTAGACGAAGTTTGGATACTTCATAGTTCATCTTGTTACGCTTTCGGGACAATTTTTTTCCGGTTCGCTTAGCGTGCGCGGATTCTTTGTAACGTGTGTTCTTTAAATACTCGATGTTTGTTCGAAAATATTTGATTTATGAGTTGTAAAGATTTTAAGTATAATGAATTATACGTATGTGAAAAAAAAAAGGGAAAAGAAGGTAACGGTTGACTCAAGTAAAAAAAAAGCAATTATACATTGAAATGTTGTAAAAAACTTGAAAGGAATTTTCTTGATTTTATTCACCAGAAAAATAAAAACAACACCATGAACTATTTTTCATTCTTCATTCAA